>CABHPR010121410.1:0-26482 GCA_902168415.1 Peromyscus melanophrys | reverse complement strand
CTATCTATCTATCTATCTATCTATCTATCTATCTATCTATCTATCTACCTATCTATCTGTTTATTTGCAGTGTCATTACTGTCTAGGGAAGAAAAATACATCACAGGTATGAACTATCAACTTGAATCATGTATTTTCCACAATTTATCATGAAGTTTATTGACATTATATTTGTACTTTAGACTATCACTGTACCATATAAAAATAAATGATAACACTTTAGTTAATAATTAAGAAATTTAGCACTAATTTATCATTATAGTAAACAACAAATAAAGCTATCATGACTACTTAAGAAAGACACCATAGAACAAAAAATAAAAGCTTTACTTTTCTTACTATATAACTACACTTTTCCCTTTTGTAGAAGGGATTCCATGTAACTTTGGGTATGGTATTTGTGAATATTATAAGTTTCAGGGACTTCCTGAGATTGATGAGTTGTATTTTCTGAGCCTTGCAAGTTTTGTTTACTTCCTGAATATTAAGTAGTCTCTTCCCAGTGGAATGTTTTAATTCAGGAGAAATTGTTACATAGCAAGTATTCCCTGTGACCAAGTGACCACCAGAGAAATAAAGTAGACCTGGCTTAACAAATGATTTTGCAAAGTGTAGGGGCACCACTCAAAAGTGAATAGTCCAACACCAGGATACCCCTTAGAAGCAGTTGCAAAAGGAGACACTGTAGTGGGTATACATTAAAATGCCTCATTTATCCTAAATGAAGAGGTGGCTAGTGTTGTGAAATAATACTGAGTTCTAGACTTAGCTAAAAGTTTGGCTGGAAAGCTACCATTTGGAAAGGACATAATCAGAGCATGGTGTTAATGGGGGTGTACTCATTATTTTTGTCTTTGCTGTAACAAAATACTGAGGGAAAAACCACTTAAGAAAGTAAAGATTTGTTTTAGCTCATGGTTTTAGAGTTATCAGCCCATCATGGTAGGGAGAGTATGGTGGAGCAGAGAAGCTCACATCATAGTGGCCAGAGAGCAGCAAGTAGAGTGTATGCATATGCCAGCTGGCTTTCTCCTTTCCCAGTTTTGTAGATGTAACCTACTGTCTTATTAAATAAGAAACACAGAGCCAATTCAGAGAAGAAAGCCAAGAGGTCAGAGCGATAGCTAAGAGCTGAGATTAAAAACCTTACCCTTCCTGCTGCTGCTGTCCTATCTCTCCGCAAGAGACCTCTCCGAAAGAGACCTACTTCCTGTCTGTTTGTCTTTATATAGCCTTCCTGTTCTGCCTTCTCATTGGTTGTAAACCCAACCACATGACTGCCTTGTCACTGCTTGTCTGTACAGACCTCCAGGTCTTCTATGGTTGGTATTGAGATTAAAGGCATGTGTCTCCAATGCTGGCTGTATCCTTGAACACACAGAGATCTACCTAGCTCTGCCTACCAAGTGCTGAGATTAAAGGCATGCACCACCACCGCCCTGGCTTTCGCTATGGCTAGCTAATAGCTCTGACCCCTAGGCAACTTTATTTATTAACATACAAATAAAATCACATTTCAGTACAAATAAAATACCACTATACAGTTTCATTCTATCTCAGTTCCCAGCCTATAAGACTATTCTGCTCTTGTGTAGAGTTGTCTTTTCTCTCTTAATTAATCCTCTCTGAAAATATTCTGGAGGTTATTCGTGGACTTGGTCATGTGACCTTTCACTCCCTGCCCTTAACCTTGTTATGTCCATCGCTGTGTACAGAAGCTGTCCTGAAAATTACTTTCCCTGATAATAGTAGTTCTGTTAAAAATACCATCTATGGACTTACAGAACATCATAGACATCATGATGATATTCACATGGAGTTGCTTATAACCAAGGAAATCACTTGACTGAATAGGAAATTCAACAGTAAGACCATGTTTACAGAATGCACTGATGTTCCTGATGGACTCTAGAAGAGCTGGTTTGAGAGAATGCTAGAATGGTATTAGTTTATTCTTATGGGACCAACTATGATGTGGTACTTTGTAGGGCTGAATCAGTGTCCTACAAAATGTGATGTATATTCCAATCCAATATGTAGCATTTGGTACTTGTGCTGGCAACTAGGCACAAACTAGAGTCGTTGGAGATGAAGGAGTCTTAATTGAGAAAATGCCTACATCAGGTTGGATTGTAGGCAAGCCTGTAGGACATTTTCTTAATTGGTGATAGATGGAGGACCCAACCAATTGTAGGTGGATCTACCCCTGGGCTGATAGTCCTGGTTTCTATAGGAAAGCATGTTGAGCAAGCCACTAAGCAGCACCCCTCCATGGCCTCTCCAACAGCTTCTGCCTCTAGGATCCTGCCCTGTTCTGACTCGTCCCTGTCCTGACTTCCTTCAGTGATGAACAGTGACATGGAAAATAAGCCAAATATACCCTTTCCTCCCCATGTTGCTTTGGTCACATTGTTTCATCACAGCAATAGTGATCCTAACTAAGAAAGCTCTTTTTCCCATAACCGGGAGTCACACGCAGATCCAGAAATCATGAAGGGGAATTACAGTGGCTTTTTTCACTCTAACCCTACAAGTCTACCACAAAGTTTTCCTCTCTGTCCCTGTGACTTTAGCAATCTTTGTCACCATTTATAAATTCAAAGGGGAAGAATGTTTCTTTTAGGGCTTTGATAAAATTTCATTTTTATCAAAATGAACATTTCATGGACTTTTGGACTGTTCTGCTCTCATGCAGGGTAGTCTTTTCTCTCTTAATAAATCCTCTCTTATAGAGAACTCCTAGGTGAGATTTACCAATCTTTCACTCTTCTCAATCCAACCACGTTGAAAAGATAAACCCAGAGTTCCAGTGAAAATGCGTAGCACTCTCTGGGTGCTACCCAGTGAGAAGATATTTGTGTCCCCCATGAGTATGCTCTAAACATAAAAGGAAGATTTTAGTAGCTACTTAGATAAGATAACCCAGTATGGAGATGTCAGTGAGCTGCTCTCCTCAGTCTTGCTTGTCACCACCAAGCTCTGATAAAATTCCATTGACTTGGAATCTGAGATTGTCACTGACTACCTTGGACATTTCACACCATTGGCTCAACAAGAGAACAAGGGAACTGCTGTTAGTGGACATTGGCCACCACTCTGAGATAAGAATAAGAAGTGATTCTGGGGTGTAGGAATTGCTGTTAGTGGGACATTGGCTGGAGCTCTGCAATAAGAATAAGAAGTGATTCTGGGGCGTAGGAACTGCTGTTTTTGTTTTATTTGAAAACCAGTGCTTCTTGCTCATGTGAAGATACTGCTTGTGTTTTGATTTACTTTCTCTTCTGCTCACCATTTGTTAACTTTTAAATTTAGTGAATATAAGACTTCCATTCGGCCGGGCGGTGGTGGCGCATGCCTTTAATCCCAGCACTCGGGAGGCAGAGCCAGGTGGATCTCTGTGAGTTCGAGGCCAGCCTGGGCTACCAAGTGAGTTCCAGGAAAGGCGCAAAGCTACACAGAGAAATTCTGTCTCGAAAAACCAAAAAAAAAAAAAAAAAAAAAAGACTTCCATTCACTTACTTTTGAATCATGCAATTAGTGATGACCAGGGATTTGGACTAAAGAGTTATTCAGCAACATGGAATGTGCCAATTTTGTTTTCCTAAAAATCTCAATTCCTGAATTTTTGCTAACAAGCCAGCAATATGATTTTCCTATATTTCTAGAATAAAAAGATAAAGTGACCCTGAGCAGCTACTCCTAATGTTCATTTTCATTCTGTACACATCCTTCCCCTGTTTGGATCCTTTTCTGTTGCCCTCCATGTTCCTTTCCTTTATCTCATCCTCAGCAGCATGGTTGCTGAACAAATTGCTTCAGGCTTTTAAAAGAAATGAACAAGAGTGGTTTCTGTCATGATTAACTTTGGGGATTTAGGAGGAGGCTGCTTACAAAGTTTGGGCAGAAATCATCCAGTCCATGTGCTGCTGGTACTGATAACATGTAGACTCTGTGGAGAAGGTCTGAGAACTTAGCTTGTGTAACTATTAGGCACACACTGTCATCAAGGTTGGAGGAGTGGTTTTATTACTTTCTGCATTTTTCAATCAGTTACTTAACTTCCAAAGAAGGCTCCACTATCCACCTCTCACTGACTTAGAAAAATGTTTTAAAACATTGTAGAGGTAGGGACGGTTGTGTGTGTTCTGTACTGTGGCTGTGTAGCTGTTTAGATGAATTGAAAAGAGGAGGAAAGAAGAAGGGAAGGAAATAAAAAAGGGAAGAAAGAAGGGAGTATATGAGATTCAGGAAACTAGAGAAATGTCTAAGACTCTAAAAGCTCAGAGGGTTTTAAGATTCATGAGCCTCCAACTAAGGCTTTTTGTTTGCTTGATTCATTTATGTTCTGTTTAGTTTTGGGGTTTTGATTTTGTATATATGTATGTATATGTATCTGTGTGTATGCATATGTATATATTTTAACACGAAGTCTATATAGCCCAGGATAGCTCCAAATTATCCCCTGCCCATGCTGCCAAATGAGAGATGAGTAATGGGGACAGCTCTCCCATCCTTACAACTTTGGGGCTGGCTCACCCACATGTGGTGATATATTGTGTACCCCAATAAAGTTTACCTGGGGATCAGAGGACAGAGCCAGCCATTAAATTAGACATAGAGGTCAGGCAGTGGTGGCACACACCTTTAATTCTATCATTCGGGAGGCAGAGATCTGTTTAGATCTCTGTGAGTTCAAGGCCACACTGGGCTATATGAAAGAAACAGAACCAGGCAGTGGTGACTCACACCTTTAATCCCAGGAAGTAATATGGCAGGACACAGAAATGTATATAAGGTGTGGGGAAACAGGAACTCTCTCTCTTGAGGCTGAGGATTTCATAGAGGTAGGAACATGGCTGGCTTGTTCTGTTTCTCTGATCTTTTAGCTTTCTCCCCAGCATCTGGCTCCGGGTTTTTTGTTTGTTTGTTTGTTTGTTTTATTAATAAGACCTTTTAAGATTTGTGTTACACCCACACCTCTGCCAATCAGGCTGGCTCTATTGTGCTGCCCATCAAACTGTTTTCTCATGGAACCTAGAACCTTCAGTTCAGGGTAACACCACCCACAGTGGGCTGGGCCCTCCCTGATCAATCACTAATTAAGAAAATGGCCTACAATCTGATCTTATGGATAGGTTCTCTTAATTGAGGTTCCCTCCTCTCAGATGACTTTAGCTTGTGTCAAGCTGACATAAAACCATACAGCACAAATCCCAACAAACTAGTTGATTCAACAAGGTAGACTTAGGTATAATCCTCTCTGTTATCTGTTTTATATTCTATCTGGAGTCAACAGTGTTTTTTTTTTCTCCAAATCTCCCTAGGAAGTTACACATTACTTATTGTCCCTCTAACTGGGAGACAAAAGAAAGAAATCTGAGCACATATACTTAGACTGAACCACATAGGAAAATCCCAATTAAACAAGCAAAAAACAAAACAAAACAAAAAAACAAAAAATACAGGGCCTTACCAGGTAACTCGTCTGGTAAAGTCACGTTGGCAAAGCCTGGCAATATAAGCTTTATCTTTGAAACCCATACAAATTGCAAATCTTGCAATTTGTTCCATGAGTTCCACATGTATGCCATAGCATGTCACTGTGATAGATAGATGATAGATAGATAGATAGATAGATAGATAGATAGATAGATAGATAGTTGTAATAAGTCAAAGCAAAAAAGGGGGGGCTAGAGATGTAACCCAGTGGTACAACACACACTCAACATATGCAAAGTCCTCGATTATTCAAAGCAATAAAAAATGCATTTTTGAAATATTGCAAAAATAGATGGGTATGGTAAAGGTGAGTTGAAAATCTTGAATCAAATTCTGCTTTTAGAAAATTCATAATCTTTGTCAGCTTAGATGAAGTGGTTATAGGTTATAAAGAAATAAAAGCTATTGATTTTTCATGAATAAGATATCAGAACTTTGATAGACTCAGTTCTTTAGTTATGAATGGTTTTGTGTTATTATACCTACTTTTACATCGTAAGATATATTGCAATGTATCTAAGTACTTACAAATGAAAGCAAGATAGTATAGATGCAAATATCATGGATGATGGGAGTCAGGCCCTCAGATGGTCATCTCGGTCTGTGGTCCAGGTGTTCAGAAAAAGTGTGATAAACAAGCATGAAGAATTTGAAAGTATGCTTCCTGTAAACTGATATTTCCTGTCCTGTCTGCATGTTCCCATATAACCGTCAGCTGCTTCCCAAATTGCCATGCAAGGCTTATATTACTTATAAAGGCTCAGCCAATACTCAGTCTTATCACTAACTAGCTCTTACATTTTAAGTTAACCGATATTCCTTATTTATGCTCTGCCATGTGGTGGTATGTTATTAGCATGGCACATTCATTTCCTGCTCTCTCTACATCTGGCTGATGACTCCTCACTCTACCCTTCTCCTTCCAATCATCCTTAGTTTGACTTTCCCACCTAACTTTATTCTGTTCAGCTATTGGACAGTCAGCTTGTTTATTAAGCCAATCACAGCAACAAATCTTCACAGTGTACAAAAGGATTTTCTACAGCTTCCCATCTTTTTTTTTTCTGGTGTGAGATTATTTCCTGTGTTTTCATGGGTGTTATTAACCTCCTTGGGTTGGAGTTTTCCTTGTAGTACATTCTGTAGAGCTGGATTTGCAGATAGATATTGTTTAAATTTGGCTTTATCATGGAATGTCTTGTTTTTTCCATCTATGGTGATTGACAGTTTTGCTGGGTATAGTAGTCTGGGCTTGCATCCATGTTCTCTTAGAGTCTGCAAGACATCTGTCTAGCCCTTTTGACTCTTAAAGTTTCCATTGAGAAGTCAGGTATAATTCTAATAGGTCTGCTTTGTATGTTACTTGCTCTTTTTCCCTTGCAGCTTTTAATATTCTTTCTTTGTTCTGTATGTCTAGTGTTTTGATTATTATGTGGCAAGTGAATTTTCTTTTCTGTTCCAATATATTTTCTATCCTGTATGCTTCTTGTACCTTTATAGACATCTCCTTCTCAGGTTTGAAAATTTTTCTTCTATGATTATGTTGAAAATATTTTCTGAGCCTTTGAAATTCATTTATTGCTATTATTCTTAGGTTTGGTCTTTTCATAGTGTCCCATATTTCCTGAATGTTTCACATCAGGATTTTTTAGATTTAACATTTTCTTTGACTGATATATCTATTTCTTCTATTATATCTTCAATGTCTGAGATTCTCTCTTCCATCTCTTGTATTCTGTTGGTGAAGCTTGCCTTTGTATTTCCTGTTCACTTACCTAGATTTTTCATTTCCAGAATTCCCTCAGTTTGTATTTTCTTTATTGCTTCTATTTCCATTTTCAGGTCTTGAGCAATTTTGTTTGTTTTTTTTTTTCTTGACTTTCTTGTTTTTTTTTTTTTTTTAAAGGATTTATTAATTTCCTCCATTTTTTTTGTTTGTTTGTCTTTCCCTTGATTTCTTTAAGGGACTTAATTCACTTCTTTTTTTAAGGACCTCTATCACCTTCATAAAGTTTGTTTTACAGTCTTTTTCTTTCTTTGTTGTGGCAATGGTGACTCAGAACTCGTGAGAGATGGCCTGGAAACCTAGGGTGGAACCAAACATGACTGGCAAAAAAAAAATTAGTCAATGAAATGATTCCTAATGATATTCTGCTATACTCATAGATGGGTGCCCAGCCCAATCATCATCAAAGCGGCTTCCTCCAGCAGCTGATGGGAGCAGATGCAGAGACCCACAGAATCCCGTGGAAGAGGGGATAGGAAGGATTGTAGGAGCCATAGGTGTTGAGGACACCACAAGAACACAGCCCACAGAAGCAAACAAGGGCTCATAGGGGTTCACAGAGACTAAGGCAGCAATCTTGGGACCTGCATAGGTCTGTGCCAGGTCCTCTGCATATATGTTATGGCTGTTTAGCTTTGTGTTCTTGTGAGACTCCTAACAGTATGAGTAGGGCTATCTCTGACTCTTTTGCCTGCTCTTGGGACCCTTTTCCTTCTACTGGGTTGCCTCATCCAGCCTCGATATGAGGGTATGTGCCTAGTCTTACTGTAACTTTTTATGTCATGATGGGTTAATATTCCTGGGAGGCCTGCTCTTTTCTGAAGGGGAAAGGAGGAGCAATTGATCTTGGGGAGAGGGGAGCTGGGGGAACTGGGAGGAGTGTTGGGAGGGGAAACTGAAGGGATATGCTATATGAGAAAAGAATAAATGAAAAGAAAAAAAAGAATTTGAAAGGGGTAGAGAATAATGCCCGACATAGTGTACTTCATGGACCAGGCTAAACACAGAAGGAAGTGAAGCCCTTGACAGGGTGAAAAACATAAGAAATGAGAGAAGAGCAACTATGAGACAGCCAGTCAGCCATAGCTCTCAGACGTCAGGGATGTGAGGACATCAACTCGCTAGGTTGGATATTGGTACCAACACTTTCTGAAGTGGGAGAGTCATGGTGAGAGTCCAAGTTGTGGTCATGCTGAAGAGAGGAATAGAGGGGGGAATTTTAACTAGTCAGGTCAAAGAACCATGTAGCCAGGTTGACAGAAATGCTTAAATATTTGTAGAAACCTCCAAAATAATGCAGATAACTGCATGGAAAATGAATAAGATATGGGTAGGTAATTCACCCATGAAGAGAAGATGATGTGAGATCAGGTCACTCAGTCCTCTAAGGAGGACTGATGTCTGGTAGGAAGTCCACACAGCAGTGAATAACCAGGAGTGGCATCCATCAACCTTTGAACTCTATGAGAGACTTTCCTTGGTTAGATCACCATGCTTCACAGTCCTGTTTTGAATGCATGGCTGTAAGCATTGGGTACCAGTTTGAAGGCTGTGTAGCTTGAAGGATGTAGGCCTGGCTGGCAGAAATGAGCCACTAGAGGTAAGCCTTTGATAATTACTAGTCCAGACTCTAGTTCCTGCTGTTTCCTGCTCCCTGACTGCCATCACGTGAACGTGAACAGCTGCCATCTTGCCATGCCTTCCTTACTGGGATGGACTGGGATCCTCTGAACCCATGAGCCCAAACAACCATTTCCACCCTTAAGCTGTTTCTGTCAGCTATTTAGGTCACAGGAATACAAATTCAGACTATAAATATAAAATACAAAATACAGACGCTGTAAGTGCTTGAAGGAGAGTTGTACTTAGAGCTTGAGACAGGATTAAGAGGTGAGGAGGGTGGATGGTCACAGTTCTTATTTAGAGGATCATTAGATTGACCTCTGAAAATTTAAAACTCCACCTTGGGCAGGCAGGCACATTTGGCTCACACTATTAATTTAGAATTTGGGAGGTGAAAGCAGGAGAATCTCGAATTCAAGGACAAATAGGAGACACATCGGGGACCCTGCTTCAGAAAGAAAACAAAGTGCCAGAGCTAAACAGAAAAATAAGCAATCTCTTACTCACACCTAAATAGTGCATAAAACCAACTGTGTCCCCTCCTTGACATAAGGCCCAGTTTACAGCATGCAATAAAAGTTCAGCACTGCTTGACAGGATGACTAGGGGAGAAGTGTAGGTGAGGGATGATTCAGCTAAGAGCAAGCAGAAAGCCGTCACCAGGTAGAGGAGACACAGGAGATGACCTAAGGGGCTGGCATTTGTGCTCCAGAGGCTATAGATTAACTGTTCTCTGGTGTGGGCTGAGACTCCGAGCTTCCTGTGTACTGTCATAGTTCTATGCTGCCTCCTGGGAGACTTCCATCACTCCCACAGGGTTCACTGTGCATACGCAGGAAATGAGACAGACAGCATCTGTGAGGATATGCTTGGGATGAAAGATCAAAAGCAACTTTCTTTCATCTCTTCCTCATCTCCTTCTCTTTTGTTTTTCTCTCTCATTTTTTTTCTATATAGCATAGAGACCAGTGGAACCGTACTGTCCCTGTGAAACTTAAGTAACTGATTTCACTGTGGTCATTGCTAATGGTTGTCCTACATCTGCTGAATGATTGTCACCTGCTCTGTTTTTTGAGACAAAGCACAACTTCTTTTTTCTCTTCTTTTCTTTTTTATGGGTCACTGAGGCTTTTATTTTGCATGTAGAGCTGCTGGGGCAGAGGTCTTACCTGCGGCCACCCTAAAGATTACAGTGGGCTTCAGACACTTAGCTTGGAAAAGTGAGGTGACAGAAACAATGATTCAGACCAATCCCATGATTACAAGGCTGGGGTTCCCAGCAGGGCTCCAGGTGGTCAGATGTGGCTGTCTAAGGACATCGAAGGAAGCAGTGGCATGGGAGGGACAAGCGCTGGGCCAGCTTTGAGCCTCCTCATTGACATCAGGGACAAGGTCTAAGCAGCCGGTGGCTCCAGGGATCTCCACGTACACTTTACTTGGCTAGGGAGTTCCTCAAGGATCTGCCGGCAAACTTGGCTGTGCAGCCCAGCTCTTCCTCGATTCTAAGGATCTGATTGTACTTGGCCAGGTGCTCAGATCGGCATGGGGCACCAGTCTTGATCTGCCCAGTGCAGAGTCCCACTACCAGGTCAGCGATGAAAGTATCCTCAGTCTCCCCAGAGCAATGGGACACCATGACGCCCCAGCCACTGGACTGGGCCAGCTTACATGCCTGCAGGGACTCGGTCACAGAGCCAATCTGGTTGAGTTTGAGCAGGAGGCAGTTGCAGGACTTCTCATTCACAGCCTTGGCAATCCTCTTAGGGTTGGTTACTGTGAGATCATCCTCAACCATCTGGATGCCTGCACTAGCTGTGAACTTCTTCCAGGCCTCCCAGTCGTCCTGGTCAAAGGGGTCTTCGATGGACACCACCGGATAGTCCCGGATGAAGGACTTATATAGGTCAGCCAGCTAGTTGGGCATGATGTACCTGCTGGCATCATCAGGAGATCTGAAGTCCAGTTCATACTTGCCAGACCTGAAGATCTCAGATGCAACCACATCCATGCCAATGACAACCTGGTCAGTGTAGCCAGCCTTCCCATTTGCGTTCTTCAGCAGCTCCAGGGCTTCTTTGTTCTCCAGGATGTTAGGTGCAAACCCTCCCTCATCACCCACATTGGTGGCATCCTTCCTGTATTTCTCCTTGATGACATTCTTTGGGTTGTGATAATCCTCTGCCCCAATGTGCATGGCTTCCCGGAAACTGGATGCCCCCACGGGGAGGATAAGGAGCTCCTGCATGGCCAGCTTGTTGCCAGCATGAGAACCGCTGTTGATGACATTGAAAGCTGGAACCAGCAGGATGACTTCAGGGTTGCCAGCCAAGTCAGTGATGTGACGGTAAAGGGGTACTCCCTTTTCTGCAGCACCAGCTTTGCAGACAGCCAGGGACACTCCCAGGATGGGGTTTGTACCAAATTTCGATTTATTTTCAGTGCCATCCATCTTAATCATCAGTTTGTCGATCTTCTCTTGTACCACAACACTCAGTTTCTTGCTAACCAGAGCAGGTGAGATAGTTTTATTGATGTGCTCAACAGCCTTTGAGACACCCTTTCCCCATGTAGCAAGTAATGTCATTGTCACGGAGTTCTAGGGCCTCATAGATGCCTGTGGAGGCACCACTGGGCATGGCAGCTTGGAAGAGACCTTTTGAGGTGCAGAGGTTAACCTCAACAGTGGGGTTCCCACGGAAGTCAAAGATCTCTCGGGCATGGATCTTGAGAATAGACATGGTGTGTTTCTTGCAGCCGGGTTGCTGTGTAGGAAACGAACAAACACCCTGGAGAGCGTTTCAGAGCATATCTTTACCAGTTCCTATAACTCTCTTTTTGCGAAATACCAAGCGAAACCCAGAACCAACTGGATCTGGGTTCAAGAGCAATGGCAGTCGGTAGAAATCTTGGAGACAGACAACACAGGGCAGCCTGGGCCATGATCAAGCTAACTTGCAGGTGAGCCATCCCGGGGATCTGGGCCCCCCTCAGAGCACCAGGCTTCTCACACTATTGTCTTTAACAAGAGGGTTAATGAGTCCATTCACTTAGTTGTGTCTATAGCTCTGTTTACAGTTTGGCTCCCTCAGTATCTCACTTTGGCCATACTATTCTTATTCCCTTTACAATCATGAAATAAAATGTCAGGATTTTTATCTTCATGGAGTTTACATATATACTATCTATCTACATTTAATTTTAATCTCCCTTGTGAGTCTATTCCATTCTGAGTAAGGCCTGCAACTAGAACGTCAGAGCACTCATCAAGTGTCAATTATTTATTACGATTTACACCCTGAGCAGCACATTGGTAACATGGTCACTGGTCAGAGTCCAAGAATTATTCTGGAAAACCTTTGGACCAATAATGTTGAAGACATTTGGATTGAGATTTTTATTTGTTGTGATTTTTTCTTCTTCACATTCCATAATAAAAAGCAATGTTGGCTCCCTTTATCTTTATTTTAATTTACTTTCTCACTTGTTCATCCATTTCCTGGTTTATTGCTTACTTTCAAGTGTGTGGATAGGCTCCAGGGCCTCACATATGCTTCTGTACCATCCACGGCCCTTTTTCATCCTTATAAATTGACTTTGCTGATGGAGAAACTTGGAGGGTTTCTTGGGTCTCTTTAAAGTCTGTGTTTCCTTAGTAGAATGTACCCATGGAAATCTGTTGTAACATTGACTATTTTTGCAAAACTAAATATAGTAGTTATATGGTATGATTTGAAATAGAAGGCTCTAATTAGAACATTCACATGGAAGGATCCACTCCAGTGACTTATTTCTCAAGGCTTTTCTTCTGAATACATCTTGTTAAGGATCAGGGTTTCAACACATTGATTTGGATGGAAGACAAAAACACTCACCTCATTTCATGGAGGAAGTACATTCTTGATGAAAGGATGAACAGGATGAAGGTCATGAATTGAGCCATCTTCCACTAAGTGAGGAGTAGCAAAGAAGCCATCATGTCTGTAGTGAGTGGTACAAGGGGCATCTCAGAAGATGAAGTCAGAGATGTAGTTGGATGAGATCGGGAATGACTGTAATGGACATGAGAAGTTAGTCATCAGGAACTTGTGGGTCATTGTAAATTCACTGAGGGAGCAGAGAAGGCACTGAGCAGAGAACACCATGTAAATGAGACTTAGACTCTGACATACGAACAGTAGTCCAGAGGGGAGGCAGGAGAGAAAACTGACATCATTTAGGAGGCCATTGCAGGCTAGAAGGGATATCTGATGTTTTGGACCAAGTAGTAGGGGTAGGAATTAAGTACTGATCAGATCATAGACATAACTTGAATGTTTAATTGGGAAATATATCAAACATGGGTTATGAGTACAGAGAGGAATCTAAGATAGCTCCTGGGGCTTTGGGTTGCAACTAGAAAGACAGATTTATGTGGAACTGAAAGACAAACTTCAAAAGAGGAATACATTTGCATGGGAAAAACTGCTTTGAATACTTAAGGATAGACATCCCAGTGAATGTCACAATGAGGTATTTAACAAATATATATATGGAGTTTAAGGAAGGGATTTGAACTGTGGTTAAAATATTCAAAGATTTGAATGCATATTTCACTAAATGCCACCATGGGAGAGGTTATACACAGAAAATGCAAATTTGGACAGGTCATCAGATCAGTCTATGCTTTTAGTTAGGGAGTTATGCCTTCCTGGAGACCCCTATTAAAAAATGGCCATCATCAAAAAAAGCTAATGTGGTCTCAGTGTCCTCACTGCATCCCTTCCTGTGGGAATGGTAAAACCAGCCAATGTCTAGCTCATGCCAGTCCATCCTCAGGCACACTCTGTCAGCCCTTCAGTGTGAAGTTAGGAATGTGCCTTCATGTCCGTGCTGACTCCCTGTGTTCATCTCTACTTTTGAGTTTTGTGGAGCTAATGTAATAAAATGACAGGGTATATAGTTCATCTACTTACTTATTTATTGGATGGTATATTCTTTTGCTATTGAATATTTTGTGTTCTTTATGTATTCTGGGTATTAATCCCCTGTAAGATGAACAGCTGAAAGAGATTTTCTCCTATTATGTATGCTATTTCTATCTTGGCAATTGTTTTCTTTTCTTGGCAGAAAGTTTCAACTTCTTGCAATCCAGCTATCAATTCTTTCTATTATTTCCTAAACATCAGAGTCCTGCTTAGAAGGCTGTTGAATAGGCAAATATCTTAAGGTGCTTCCCCAATTTCTCCCTCATAGAAATGTACAATATGTGGCCCCAAACAAAATTATAAATTTACTTAAAACATTATGAATTTTCTGTGTTTGTGATTTCCTTTTTGCTACTTAATTGGGAGATGACCTAGTACAAACTTTATAGATGACAATTTCATGTCATAGTGTCAGAGGTTGGACTCACCTGTTAAGTTCCAAGCTGTAGGACTTATATTAAGGTCTTTGTGCTGTGGGATGTCGTTCTGTATGCTGTGACTATGTGTTGCTCTGATTGGCCAGTATCCAGGCAGGAAGTATAGATGGGGTGAGCAGATAAAAAGAATTCTGAGAAGAGGAAGGGGTGAGTCAGGAGTCACCAGCCAGACACAGAGGAAGCAAGATGTCAAGGCAGAACTGAGAAAAGGTACCAAGCCACATGGCTAAACATAGATAAAGAATTATGGGTTAATTTAAGTGTAAGAGCTAGTCAGTTTATTATTAGCCTGAGCTAATAGATGAGAAGTTATAATTAATATAAGCCTCTGTGTGTTTACTTGGGTGACACGAGTGGGAGAGATTTGTCCTGACCACCAGTTGGCTGTGACACAGGGAAACTTCCAACTACATCTTTGGTTTAGTTTGAGTTGACTTTTGTACAGGCTGGAGGGTAGGGATCTAGTTTCATTTTCTGTACTTGGATATCCAGTTTTTCTCAGCATCACTTTTTATTGTTGTTTGAGACAAAGTTTCCCTATATTGTTCAGGCTGGCTTGAACTCTAATCCTAATGTCTTAGATTCAGCACCACATTTCAAAGATACCATCGATTGACCAAGGCGTGTATTTGACATCTTTTGAAATAATCAGGTGGATATAGTACACTATCTTATTTCTGGGTTCTTTATACTGTCTAACTAACTGGTCAATATTACTGGTGCAAGGAACAGGGTGTTTTTGTACAATGGATCTGGGAAATAATCTGAGTTCAGGCATATGGTACCTAGTATTTCTTCATCCTTTTTTCCCCCCTCAAGGTCATTTTTGCTGTTTGGGGGGTACCTCTGCTTTTCCATATGAGTTTTGGGATTGCTTTTCTAGCTCTGAAAAAGAAAGCAATTTTGATGTGAATGGCACTTTACAAAGAAATAAAAAATATCTTAGCTCTTAGAAAAATGGGTATCAAAACTATATTGACAGTCTATCTCACACCAGTCAAAATGGCTATTATCAAGAAAACAGGAATGGTAGATATTGGCAAGGATACAAAGAAAAGGATATCCTTAACCACTATTGATGGGACTTTAAATTAGTAAACACACTGTGAGAATCAATATAGAAGTTTTTTTTTTTTTTTAAAGAAACTAAAATGAAAACTGGAGAAATAGCTCAGTGGTTAAGAATTCAGTTCTCAGCACCCATGACAGATAGCTCTCAACCATCTACAACTTCAGCTCCAGATAATCAATGCTGTCCTCTAGCCTTTGTATTTACACCCCTCCCCCCGAATACACACACAAAATAAACAGGTAAATAAATAAATAAAAACAATTCTTAAAATGTATTAAAACTGAAAATTATGTACTTGTAATAACAATGAATGAGAAAAAGAGGACATGAATTTGAAAGAGAACAAGGAGGTGTATATGGAAGTGTTCAAAGGGAGTAAATGGAAGGGGTAAAATTATGTAATTATGTTATAATCTCAAAAAATAAAAGATGCAATAAACATTACAATAATATAACTACCCTATAATCCAGCGATGCCAACCCTGGGCTTATAGCCAAAGGAATTAATGTAGTAAGAAACAGAGATACAGGGAAACACATATTCATTGCAGTACTGTTCAGTCACAATAGCCAAATCACAAGATTGCTCTAGGTGCCCATAGGTGAATGGGTAAATGATGGAAATGTGGTACATATACACAATGGAGAGTCATTCAACTATTATGAAACACAAAATCATGTACTTTGTAGGAAAATGGATGGAACCAGATGTGGTGATATATTGTATACCCTGATAAAATTTGCCTGATGTGTCTAGATCTCTGTGAGTTCAAAGCCATGCTGGACTATATGAGATTAACTAAGTCTAGGAGAGAAACAGAGCCAGGCAGTGGTGGCACACACCTTTAACCCCAGCACTTGAGATCTCATGCCTTTGCTTGGGGAGCACACATGCCTTTAATCCCAGAAAGTGATGGCTGGGCAGAGAAAGGTATATAAGGTATGAGGAGACAGGAACTAGAAGCTTTTCAGGCTGAGGAGTCCTAGAGGTAAGAGGTGGCTTGTTCCTTTGTCTCTCTGATCTTTCAGCATTTACCCCAATTTCTACTTCAGGTTTTGTGGGAGCCCATTTTCAGGTTCTTAGTGGATTTACCCAGCAGGTCCACATAGAGAGGATGTGTAGCTGGAGAGTTTCTCTCCAGGTCCCACCAAGTGCTGGCAGTACCGCAGCCCATTTATAAAATAAACATTCAGACGCTTGTATTATTTAAACTGTTTGGCCTAATGGCCCAGGCTTCTTGCTATCTAGTTCTTCTATCTTAAATTAACCCATTTTTATTAATCTATATCTTGCCACGTGGCTCGTGGCTTAGTGGTACTTTACATCCTGCTCCTCATTGTGGCGGCTGGCAGAGTGTCTCTGCCTCAGACTTCCACTTCCCAGCATTTTCCTCCCTCTTTGTCCCACCTATACTTCCTGACTGGCTATTGGCCAATCAGCGTTTTATTTATCAATCAGTCATCCACAGCAAGGATGATTGAACCATGGGCCTGAGTGCAGGTGTCTGAAATGGTCTGTAATTGGCTGTGCTGGGAGGAGGTCTTTTGCTCCACCTCTTGGCATTTCTATAAATACCTTAGGGCAGAGTAGGGCAGAGACAGTCAGGGCCCAGTTGGAATAGATTCCAGGCCCTCTCAAGGCTATCCTGTATTTTCTATCTGTTTATCTCCACAATCTAAATCCTTTTATCTAATATTTCCTGCTACTCTCACTCAAGAAAATTCTGGGGAACTGTGGGGTTGGTGGGTAGCTGCCCCACAGGTTTTTTTTTTTTATTAAAAGTCCATTTAATATTCAAGCTACAACCAGAAATCAGCATGTTAAGTGAAATAAGCCAGGCTCAGAAAGACAAATATTAAGTGGTTTTGTCAAGTGTCTAATCTTAAAAAAAAAAAAGATTAGAAGTAAGAGGACTGTATGGAACACACAGGAAGTCAGCTAGAAGCATAGACAACTCTGATTTTAGGAGGACATATTTAATATAAATTACATATATGAAAATGTCATACTGAAGCCTGTTTTTGTTCAATTACTGTATAGAAAAAAAACGAAACTTCATTTAAAATCACAGAGCATTCAAAATTATATAGAAATCATTCAGTGTACACAGAAAAGGACTAAAGCATGGCATCAGAGTCTGTATTATTGCTCATTTACACGGGCTTCCAGATTAGTGGTTTTACTTAGAATAAAACAATTTTAGTTAGATTTCAGCACTTGTAAGTTCTTCCACAATAAAACAATGCACTAGATTTATGTGCATGAAAATAAAAGGCTCATGTGATGATTTTCCAATGAGACAGATATATATATAAATGTACAATTATATATATTATATTAATTATATCATATATAATTATATATATATAATTTATCAGAGGATGGACTTTGTGAGTGGTCTAGATTTTCCTAGTTTTTAGAGTTCTATTATATAAATGCATGTGCTTGTGAGTAATAGGCATTCACATATTTCTAACGATATTTGAGGTAACTCATTATAATTAAGATGTGGAACAGTGTAGATTAAAAACCATCTAGATATTTTTATTTTACATGTATGAGTGATTGCTGGAATTCATGTATGTGTAACATGTGTTGGCATGAATACATGTACTGGTGTCTTGAGGAGTCCAGAAGAGGGGTTCAGATCCCCTGAACCTGGAGTTACAGATACTTGTAAACCACCAGGTGGGTGCTAGGAACTGAACTTGGGTCCTCTGCAAGTACAGCAAGTGATCTTTACTGCTGAGCTATCTCTCCAGATCCATCAGTGAAATGTTTAAGTTGGATTCATCACTAGAGATAAGAAATAAGATTAGAATTCATACAAAACTCTTGTTGTCTGCATTCAGATTTGTCTTGGATAATTCTGCTAGAAGAGCTTTTAAATTTTTGACTAAATGCATGTATTTAAAGTGCTTTGAATTTAACATCAAACAATTAGGAGAACACACTATTTATGCTTGATAACAGTAATAATTCTTAAGAAACTCATAAAATGAATTATACAAACAAAAAATGTAGAAAGTCAGAAATAAAGGGACCACAGAGAGAGGTCCATTGTTCACATCAGAAAGCACATTAAACACGAGTAAGTCCAGTAATTCAGCTCTTAACAAGGTAATTATGGCATTGACAAGCTAATTGAGAATTCAGAATGTAAGAGACACTTGGCAAATTTCCCACTAGATTCTCAAAATTGCTAAAACCTCTGCATGCCAACTCCAGTAATTAAATGAGGCAAGGTTCATGGAGAATATTCAAAGAATTCCAGCATAAGATGCTATAAACAAGGAAGACATTAGCAAATTGATAGTATTTATCTCAGAGAAGACATGGCATAATGTTTGGGCCATTAGATTGCCAGAAAATGCAGTCCTCTATCAAAATGAAACATCTTTTCTTTTTAAGATAAACTAGCTATTTAAGAGTTTCGTACAATGTGTTTTGATCATATTGAACCCCTTCCCCTGTTTCCAGATCCACTCTTCCTTCCCAACCCATCCAACTTTATGTCCTTTTTTTCTAAACCTTCAAGAACAACATGTACTGCCAGAATTTGTGGCCTTAAACTGGAGAATGGTCAACTTACCAGGGCTATACTCAGAGAAAACTATCTCTCCCTCTCTTAGCAGCTAACAATTGCCAATATCTGTAGCACAAATCTTAAAAGGTCTTATTAATAAAAACAAACCTGGAGCCAGGTATTGGAATGAATGCTGAAAGATCAGAGAGACAGAACATGCCAAAGCTAACCTCACCTTCCAACTTCTCAGCCAATCCTGTTTCTTCACACTGGAAGCCTCTGAGTCCTCATCCGGAATGCATCTCAGCTGAACTGCTGCTTAAAAGCCTGAAAACTTAACCAGTCTCTAGTTCCTGGTTTTCATGCCTTACATACCTTTCTGCTTCCTGGGATTAAAGGTGTGTGTCATCATGCCTGGTGGTTTCCAGTGTGGCTTTGAACTCACAGAGATCCGGATGGATCTCTGCCTCCAGAATGCTAGAATTAGAGGTGTATGTGCCACCATTTTCTGACCTCTATGACTATCTAGTGGCTGTTCTGTTCTCTGACCCCAGATAAGTTTATTAAGGTGCACAATATTTTGGGGGACATAATATCACCACAAATATCCTCAAGGCTAGGGCTGGGAAAGTGTTCCTAATTCCTCTCTCCACACTGGGATTTAGTCTGGCTTGGGCTTGGACGGGTTGTGTCTATGCTGTTGTAACTGTTGTGAGTTCATATGTGTAGCTGCCCTGGTATGTCCAGAAGATAATGTTTCCATGGAGTCATCCATCATCTCCCAGCTCTTACTCTTTTTCTGCTCCCTCTTTCATGATGATCACTGAGGCTTGGGATACATGTGGTATCTATGTTCTCTGTAGGGCTGAGAATTCAGTAGTCTCTTATTTGCTGCACTTTGGCCAGTCATGTGGATCCCTGTGTTAATCTCCATCTATTGTAAATAGAATCTTTCCAAATGAAAGTTGAGAAATGCATTGATCTGCAGGTATAATGGTAAGGTTCCTTTTTTTTTAAACAGACAATAAACAACTTTATAATGGAAACAATACTGATTTCAGAGCCACAAAAAGTGCAGAGTAAAATCCTGGCTTTATTAGTAATTGTTTGACTTTGGGAAAGTGAGTGGATCTTTCCTAGTTGCTTCATATGTAAAATAGGAATAAATACAAGTTCATGGATTACTGTAAGACATAGTAGGTGAAATAATGCAAATGTAAGTAAAATATCCATCAGAATACCAGACAGAGAAGAACAAAACTAAACAACTAAAACAAAAACCAAAAAACACATGGCAGAGACAGGCCGGTGAAACTTGATGGTGGCATTGACATTCCATTGGTATTCATTCATTGTAATTAAGAAATTATTTCTGGCCCAGCAGTGGTAGCATATGACTTTAATCCAAGCACTGAGAGCCAGATTTCTGAGTTTGAGGCCAGCATGGTCTATAGAGTATGTTCCAGTACAGCCAGGGCTACACAGAGAAACCCTGTCTTGAAAAACCAAAAAAGAAAAAAAATTATTTCTGAATCTTTTTCTGCCTGAGTTCAGATCTTGCTACATGGATCTGACCTGGCTTAACAATGTTCATCTATAATCTGTTTTTGTGGGAAATGTAGTAGGTTACAATCACCATCACTTTTCCACCACCAGTCAACGCCATTATGATCATTATAACAAAGTACATATACTTACTATGCTCCAAATGTTGTACTAAATGCATACTTGCATATATGAGATAAATATCAACTGTTGACTTCTTTTATAATCACGATTTTGTATATTCTCCAAGAAGGTTAAGAAATTGTTCATCCAGCTCTGAATAGTGGAGCTAGCACTTAAAACCTCATTGTTAAGCAGCAAAGATTGGACACCTTGACATAATATCATTTTGCCATATTTAAGAAGTTCAGTAAGTTGTATACCTTATCATGAAGTGCTTTGGTATTTTCATTTCATTGATTTCAGAATCCTCTTTTGAGAAATTCTTGTCCTAAATAAATTCATTGATTTTTGGCAATAAATTAACTAGAATAAAGAGTTCATCAAAAAGGGAACAAATCTTTGATCTAGACATTTCTCAAGTGAAAGTTTTTCTAAGCGTGCACATGTTCTAGAAATGCTGAATGCATAATGAACATAAAAAAATGATCGATGTCACAAATGTTTAATGAAGTATTTACTATAATAACTGAAATAAATAAGATTGACATTGTAAAAGACAGATAATGTCAACATTGACAAAGTCTTGTGGAATTGCACACCATTATACACATATGAATAAAGTATTAATCAGATGTTTTGTGTGGAAGTGCATGCCTAAAATCCCAGTGTTCAAGAGGATGAGGCAGGAGGATTGCTGCAAGTTCTAAGGTAGACTGAGTCAAGAGTGAGGACCAGCCTTGTCAGAGATGACAGGGTGTGGAGACCCACAGAGGTTTCCTAGTGAGAACTTACTCAGGGTCTGAGAATCTGAGCTTGTTTTACCCAGCAGGGCTGCAAAAGGGGATGTTTTGACCACAGGCGTGGTTACCAGGTGTTTGGAAGGGTCTGCACTTGGCTGTGTGGTGCGCTCTGATCTAGCAAGGGGGAGGTCTTTTGCCCCACCCCTTGGCATTGTTATAAAAAGCCCTTTTGAATAAATGGAAAAGGCTGTTGGATATAGACCCAGGTCCTCCTGAAGCTATCCTGTGTTTCTGTCTTTCTTCTCGTCAACTAGGTCTCTCTTTCTATCTAATATTCTCTTATCCCTCTCTCTTCCTCCTAGGAACCCTTGAAAAGGTGAGATCTCGCTTCCCACATCAGGGGACTTGTCCCTAAATAAATAATAATGGTATTTGGAGAAGAAGAAACTACCTGGTAAGTTTGAAAAATATTTCAGTTTTACAATTTATCTCAAATACTTGGAGAAACTCTTGTACATGTGCAATAATGAGGAAACATATCAGTTGTCCAGAAGTCTTCTTTGTGCAGTCAATAATTTATGTTCGAATAAGGAAAGAGAGATTTTTTATTTATAAAGTAGAATGTTCATACAAGATTCAGAATAAAGAATTCAGTATATGTATCAGCAAAATGGATAGATCTTGAAATTTTCAGAAAATTTAAAGTGTTAGAATGCCACATTGTGATATCATTTTGTAAGTGTAAAAATAATATGTATATATTGATGATATTTATAGACATGTGTTGGAAGTATAAAATTGTAAACTTATATGGTAAATGAGATAGTTTATTTTAATAGAATGAGAAAATGCCATACAAACAGAGCCCGTTGGAGAAAAAGAGTAATTTAACATTTTGCCCTATATTATATTTTCTGACACAACATAAAAGCCACTGGAGGTGCTATGTGATAAATATGAAATATCCCCCAAAGACTCATGTTTTATTCTTGGTCCTTAAGTATGGGAGCTTTATTATGAAGGTGAAGAAATGTTAGGAGGTGGGCTTAGCTAGAGAGCAGGTTAGTGGAGGATAGGGCTTGGTGGTGTATCATCCCTGGTCTCCTCCTTTCATGCTCTGTGCTTGGTAGATACCATGAGATGATGAACTCTGCTCCTCCACCCTGATCTGCTACCATGATGTTCTACCCAAGTACACAGAACCAAAACCATTGACTGAGTCCTCTGAATCCATGAGCCAAATAAACCCTTTCTCCTCTAAATATTCATGTCAATACTGTGTCACAGTGACAACACAGGGGGAAATGCAAAAATAGGACAGCATGCCCCATTTGGGGATATAAATTCTTACATTTGTACACTGTTATGTTTATGCATTTCTTTCAAGATGAAATATAATAATATCAATGACCAGGATTCAGTGGCAGGATCCTGGGGGGAAAGAGGTCGGGGGGTCAGAAACAAAGAAAAGAGAACAGGTGGACTCAGAAGCTCTTGCACAGATGTATCTTGCACAGATGTATCTTGCACCAGGTGGGTTTATTAAGAAGTGCAGCCTCTTCTATCCCATTTCTGGGGGAAACTAGGACAGTTTCATCGAGAAGCCATCATAGAATGGGATTAAGTCCGTGAGCGGCCAATCAAACAATGGTACACAAGGGGAACACTGAGTATCTCAAGAGTATCATCGGCTCAGCACACAGAGGTCTTGGGACTGATAACCACAGCCCCTTAGGACAGGGAAAGTTGAGTTGTAAGGATCTGAAGCTGGAGCTCCCCTAAGGCTCTGGCCCCAGGCCATGACTAGCTCTGCTGAGCGTATTCCTGGTTTGGGAGAAGGAGCCGTGTTCAATCTAGCCCTCAGCAGCAAAAGAAAGAACATTTTGTAATTTTTTTCTAATGAATTACTTTTCTAAATGAGATACTAACCTAAGTATAACTACTTAAATAGTATGCAGAGATGTAGTCTATTTTTAGAGAGACTTCATGAAATTATGGACATAGCTATGCCTTACATTCACAAACTAGGGAATTTCATTTTTATTTTAAAAGGTCTTTTTTTTCTTTCTCATTATGTGTGGGGAGAGAAGAATTGACCAATGGTTCTTAAACCTGGCTGATTTTCCAAGTCACCCGGTAGTCCTTCTATGCACAAAAGTCTGGACATTGGCCCAGGTTATGGATTGCATTATCTGGATCTACCAATCCCAGGTACTTGTTCCCTTTATTGCTGCTGCTTCAGTAGCTCCCAGTGAGTTTAGTAATTAGTTCTATCTTGAAACCTATCACCAAATGCCTTCACAAGTCCCCTTCTTCCTGATTATTTTATTTTAGAGGTTAATTGGTTCAGAATGGGACTGGAAATGTGTTCTTTCTCAGAGAGGGATGGGAAAGGAGTGGCAGAAAAGGCTTCCATTTTGTAAAGAGGGGGGCCTTTCCTCAAGTCTCACTTACTGTACAAGTTAGCCAGGGTCTGAGATGACCCACAGGGCTCAAAGCACAGGTGCTCCCAGGGTCCTTTTCTGCATAGCGCACCCAGTGTTCCCACCACTCTGTTGAGTATTGTGATTTTTTTTCCTCCTCTAATCTTTAAGAATGTTACAGGATGTTGAATGTCAGGAAGAGCTTGTGATTTCAGCTGCCAGGAAAACAAACATTATTGTCATTTAATGAAGCTTCATGTGTTCACACAAAAGTAACCCATACACAGAGATCTTTGCTCTTTAATTGCAATAGCCCTTGTCTTTCATTTGCAGGTGAATATTTCAAAAGAAAAAAAAAGAGGATAATTTGTGCCTCTGCCACGTGTCTCTGTGAGGCTGGCCTCCCCACAAACCCTTCTGAGGATACTGGAGGAATCATGTACCTAATGTATTTGTGGCTACAAATATCAAGGTTATACCAGGAATGTCCCTTGACAGACTTCTCATCTGTATCTGTCATGTAGCATTTTTCTGGACACTAAAACAAGGAGAACAACAGAAGGGAAAATGTCAGGGAAGAAGTTTCCCTGTGGTAAAATTTTAAGTCAGTCAAGACCATGTCCTAGGAAATGCATGCGTTCAAATATTTTTTTCAACATAAAAAGATAGAAGCAGTGTAGCCAAACACAGTGGATGGACATCTTGGTGAGCGCAAAGCTAAAACAAAAGATAGGACAACAGAAAAACTTACTATCTGCAGCACGTAAGGAAGTTATTTCCAAAGCAGGAGCACCCTTGAACAAAGGGAACCTGGCCACACTTGGGGGAATAGTTAGCTTAAGGTCATGACTGGAATCCATGTTTGAAGATGAAAATGGAAGACAAGAATGTCTCTGTATCTACCGGTTTGCAGCATAAAGTTTTAGCTGACAATAGAAGAAATGACCCTTCAAAGACGTATGGGTACAAATAGGGCTTTGTCCTCAAAGGTCTTGTTTAACGGCTGACAGTTGCCTGGTACCTCCTTGCTAATGAGGGACAGTCACATTTTCTTTTCTTTTGGTTGTTCCCTCCAATGGTGGCACGCCTTTAATCCCAGCACTCGGGAGGCAGAGGCAGGAGGATCTCTGTGAGTTCGAGGCCAGCCTGGGCTACCAAGTGCCTTCCAGGAAAGGGGAAAAAAGAAGAAAAACCCCCCCGCCCAAAAACACAAAAAAAAAAAAAAAAAAAAAAAAGTGGAGTTTCTTCTCTTCTGCAATCCTGTGCCTTTGGTTCATGCAGACCCCCTACCTTCTACTGTATCCACATCCAAGGAAAGAGAGGAACCTCCAGAAACTGGAGAGATGCTCATACTGAAAGATCTGGCCTCTTCCTCCCCTCTTACTGTTGTTCCATCTTCTTCTCAGTTCTCTGGTCTCCTGACTTTCTCTCTCTCTCTCTCTCTCTCTCTCTCTCTCTCTGTGTTACACTCTATTCAGGTGCACCTGTGTGTATGGTTGCATGTTCACATGGCATCCACAGAGCATGGCCTTTGTGCTGTCTTCACATGCCACCCTCATTTTATTTTTGAGACAAGGTCTCTCACTAACTAGGCTAGGCTACCTGGCCATCAAAGCCTAGAGATATTTTTGTCTGCAGCTCCCCAGTTCTGGCATGTACTGGCATAAGAAGCACCTGTCAGCATGCCTGGCATTTTATCCATGGGCTCTCATGCTGGTGAAGCAAGAACTTTACCAACTGAGCTGTCTCCTAAGTCCCTGACTTTTCTTGTCATAGCTGAATGCTTGCCCCTGAAGTTCATTCTGATTCCTGCTTTCCACCTTCATCCTTCAGTCTGCTGCTAGTCTCAGCCTTGTCCCATTTAACTGTTCTTCTGTTTCTGGCATCTACATCTACACAGCATTGTCTACTGCTGCTCTCACAGTGAGAAAGAGAGTGGACACCGTGCTATGTCTAAGATGGGGACTGATGCTCGTGGGTCCCAGTTTGGTCTGAGGATCAAAGGAAGGGTTCACATCAGTTTTCTAGTACTATGGGAATGTGTGGCTGGATAGAATCTGTACACATTTGTTGCATGTGTTAAGAGCTTTGCTTGTGTTCTTCTGGTCTTGCATAACCAGAATATTTTTGAAACACCACAATTCAATTATTCTAAATATACACCATACATGAAAAGAACTCAAATTGTACTGGGTGAGCCTATTTCAAATCTATACAGCCTTATTCTTTACAAGAATATTTCTTTTTGCCTTAAAATATTCCAACTTTTGTTATATAGCTTATTTATAGCATGCACTACTACGTAAATAGGGAAAATGTGTGAAATAACTGATTTCCTCTTCCCTAAGTCTGGTAATATGAGTTTTAAAAATTCATTTGACATATAATGGAGAGGAATTTTCCAATAAGGATAGATAGAACAAGAACAATTCCTGGAACTATGTGGTCTCTTAAAAGGGGTTTGTTTGTTTGTTGAACCCTTGAATGCTGTGGGATGGTCTGTATGTCAAACATGTTGCTTATTGGTCAATGAATAAAACACTGATTGGCCAGTGGTCAGGCAGGAAGAAGTATAGACGGGACAAGAAGGAGAGAATTCTGGGAAGTGGAAGGCTGAGGAGACACTGCCAGCCGCCACCATGACAAACAGCATGTGAAGATGCCGGTAAGCCACAAGCCATGTGGCAAGGAACAGAATTATAGAAATGGATTAATTTAAGATATAAGGACAGTTAGCAAGAAG
>CABHPR010121409.1:25226-40660 GCA_902168415.1 Peromyscus melanophrys | reverse complement strand
AATATTCATACCTTAAGAAAAGTTTAAAGAATCAGAATAGAATCAAGGAGTTGAGATTAGTAATAGAATAGTCCCTTAATTAATTTTGCTTTCTTCTGTCCCACAGCAGAAGATGGCCCTTCTGGCATGATACAGGGAGTTTGCATTTTCCTTTTAACAAACATGCTTGAGTTTAAAGAAGGAGAGGGCCATTCTCCAACTCTAAAGTCAGCCTTAAATTATAATTGAACTGGGACTATTAGAAGATGAATAGTGTTAAATTTCTTTAGAGAAGAGTAGAAACAAACATTTAGGGAGACATAAAAATTTTTTAGATGATATACCAATAGGCCATTTTACTCTGTTTCCTGGAATAGATGATTTGTCCCTTTTCTTCACTTGTTTCATTTGTCCAGTGGTCTTCAGATTCCTTAGGCTTCATTCTTCTAAAAGACAAAAACAAAAACCTTTCCCCAAGTTTAATTTTGGGGATGTTCCTTTTTTGGCAAGTTATTACCTGATTAAATGAAAAAGCATGTGTTACTTTTATAAGTTAGTTTAAATTGGATGCTCATGCTGGTTGATGAACTATCACCTCTTCAATTAAGAGGTCTCTTGTTCAAATCGAACCTTTATCAATTTTGATGGTACCCACAGCTTATCTCCTCCTGTAGAAACAAAAGCAAAACCTCGTCCCCAACGTAGCACATACCCTGGTTTCCATTCTGAGGTTAGCACATCCTTAAAGTATATAGGCTGATTCAATTCCGTAGTTTTTTCTATTACCCAATGTCTCTCTGCAGCTGTTGTTCCTTTCTCATTGGCATTGAGAAAATTCAAAGTTAATAGAGCATTATGCAGTCTATTTCTGGGGGTTTTTGTTACCCCTTTCGGTTTATTTAGCATATCCTTTAGAGTTCTGTTTGATCTTTCTATAACTGCTTGACCTGTAGGATTATGTGGTATACCTGTAATATGCTTTATATCGTAATAAGCAAAAAATTGTTTCATTTTAATAGAGACATATGATGGAGCATTGTCAGTTTTGATTTGTGCAGGTATACCCATGATAGCCATAACTTCTAATAAATGAGTGATTACAGAATCAGCTTTTTCAGAACTCAAGGCAGTTGCCCATTGAAATCCTGAATAAGTATCTATGGTGTGGTGTACATATTTCAATTTTCCAAATTCTGCAAAGTGAAACACGTCCATCTGCCAAATTTCATTCCTCTGAGTACCCTTTGGGTTACATCCTGCTGGTAATGGCGTTTGATTGTAGAAGGATCAAGTAGGACATTTCTTTACTATTTCTTTGGCTTGTTGCCAGGTTATGGAAAAATCCTTTTTTAAACCTTTACTATTGACATGATGTTTTTTATGAAATTCTGAGGCCTCCAGCACATTTCCTATCAATAATTTATCAATCTCATCATTACCTTGTGCTAGAGGGCCTGGCAGACCAGTATGAGATCGAATGTGAGTTATATAAAAAGGGTGACTCCTTTTCCTGATGATATCTTGTAATTGAATAAATAGTGAAGTCAATTCTGAAGCATCAGGAATAAATTCAGCAGTCTCAATATGTAATACTACTCTTTCAGCATACTGAGAGTCAGTTACTATGTTGAGAGGTTCTGAAAAATCCATTAATACCAACAGAATAGCATACAATTCTGATTTTTGAACTGAATTATAAGGACTTTGAACCACTCTACTTAAATTTTTGGATTTGTAACCTGTTTTTCCCTGTTTGTTGGCATCTGTATAAAATGTATGAACTCCAGATATGGGTTTTTCGCGTACAATTCGAGGCAAGATCCAATCAGCTCTCTTTATAAGATCAATTCTATCGCTTTTGGGATATTTGCTGTTAATTTCTCCCTTATATAACTAAGGAAAATTGTAACTATCTAGCTTCAACTACATCAAAGACCTCAGAAGGATATAATATTACCTGAGAAATGGGAGAAGGATGCAAGCAACTTTTGGGAGTCTTGCAGAGTAGACAGAGACAGCTGGCAGCCTGGACAGTCATCCAAAGTTCTCTTGTAAAGTTGGGGCATCTGTCTTCAGCCCACAGGGCTAGAGTCTCTCAGTCATTTTTCTCTGTGTCCTGTAGAATGTCTGGCAGTTTCCTCTGCAAAGCAGGAACCTGAAGGACCATTCTGTCAAGCAAAGTTCAGTGGTCACCTTCCTATGGGTCCTGCATATCCAGTCGATACATTTTTTCAAGCAGTCCAGGCAAGAACAGTTTCTTGCCAAAATGGCTATTTTGGCCAAGGTGAAGATAAACTCCATATGGAGAGTCTTTGATGCCCATCCTCCTGTCTGAAGTAAGTTGGTGCTGCCAGGAGTAGACATGTCTCACTGTCCAGAAAGTCTAAATTTTTAAAAATATTTTAAATGCCATATTCTGTAGGTCTTTGAAGTGTTTGAAGATTACCTGTCTATCTGAAATATATCTATGTATACCTAGAAAACTTAACATGGTACAAGTTTGACTATCATAGAAGACTAATTATCTGTATTTCTTAATTATCCATTACAATCTAAATGAGTTACATAAACATAATACCTTAAACAAGAATAGAAATATATATACAGTATAACAAAATTAACTTTAAGTTTGTATCAATAAACTAAAATCTATACCAATGTAAAACATTTTAAACAAGTTGTTGCTCTTTAAAATAGGTTCAGCAATTTACCCTTTTATCCTATCATATCTATATCCTATCTATCATATCCCCTTTTCTTCCTTAGAAAGAGATTGTATTTATAATCAACCTGTTTTAAATAAAAATATTGGTTTTTCTCTGTCCCACACCAGAGGGCTCTTCTGATTTGGGACACAAGAATTTCTTAACTTTTTTTTTTTTTTTAAGCAATGTGCCTGGGTTTAGAGAAGGAATGAGCCAATTCCATCTCCAAAGCCAGCTTGGTATATTTGGGAATTTGGGCGTAGCTTTTCTTACTACTTCCTGCTGGAGGGGGGCGCTGTATCTTATGGGGACACAAAGAAAATTTTAGGATTATGGACTAGTCCATGAGGGTGTATCGTCTGAGCCAGTTGCCTTGAAACGGTTCTGGATGTTGGATCATCTGGGCCATGGTGTCATCGGAGGCCTTTCAGGTGGTCTTGGCTGGTCAAACCTGATGTATCTTAATCTGGAACAAATCCATAGCCTCTGGCTTTCTGTGAAAACAAAAGCAGAACCTCTTTTCCAAAGCAACATATCCTTATATCCAAATTTTGAAGTCAAGGTACCTTTAAAGTATACATTTTGGCATAATTCAACAGCTTTTGCAATCAAATGTTTTTCTTCAGTTACAAATATCAAAGAGAACATAATTCAGATTCCCTGTGTGATAGCCATCTTTATGTGGTTTATTTTTTATATTACCTTTATTGTCTCTTTAAAGACTTTATTTTTAAAAACTATTTGTTTATGTAACTGTATATATTCCTTTCTCTTTCTCTTTCAAGCCTATGTACATTTTTACATACATTGTAAACTATTTCATCTGAATCAGTCTTATTGTGAACCTATTGCTTTAAACTGCAGCCTTCTAAGACTGAAACGGTGCTGTGGCTGCTAGCTCCGCCCACTTTAGCTTTCCAACATGGCAGTGGTACGTTTTCTGCCAGCTCTGGGAGCCATCAACTCTCAGAAATAGTGGGTCTATGCTTTTATCAAAGCAGTGTGTAGCCCAGAACCGTCCTTTTTTGTTTTGTACTAGCAAAGGCTAAATCCACCAGGCAGCTTAATGTGCCACTTGCAGAGGCCTCATTCCTGCCATACTGCAGGTCGAGCACACATGCCAGGAACCCACCATAGTAGATAGTAGCTCAAACGCAGGCTGCCACTAACTTGAGAGAGACAACTAGGAACCGTTTTTAGCTCCGTTTAGAATCTTTTTTCTCAGGTTTTAGGTGGAAACTCTTGCCAACACATTGGGCGCCATTTGTAGCTGGAGAGCTTCTCTCCAGGCCCCACCAAGCCTCCGAAGTCCCACAACCCATGTATAAAACAATCACTCAGATTCTTATATTACTTATAAACTGTATGGCCATGGCAGGCTTCTTGTTATCTACTTCTTCTATCTCAAATTAACCCATTTCTATAAATCTATACCTTGCCACGTGGCTCGTGGCTTACTGGCATCTTCACATGCTGCTTGTCATGGCAGTGGCAGGCAGTGTCTCTCTGACTCAGCCTTCCACTTCCCAGAATTCTCCTCTCCTTGTCCTGCCTATACTTCCTGCCTGGCCACTGGCCAATCAGTGTTTTATTTATACAGAACGATATCCACAGCACTGCCTTGATTCAGGAACTCTGTTGTAACGGCTTGTTTTTTCTTCCCAGCACTGAAGTGTCATCCTCTCATCCCTGTTACTATAGCTGGAAACAAAAACCACAGGAAGCCAAACAGGGTAGAGGTGGGGCTTTTGAGTGGCAGAGGTGGGACCGAAATCAGGAATGTCTGGCCCCAGACTTTCTCAACCTCTTAGTAAAACACCCAGAGAAGCTTGGGGTGAAATGGAATAGCGAAAGGCAGTAAGATGTCTCAGAATTTCAGGGAGGAGCTAAAGCTCTGGGTATGAGAAGAAACCAGCAAATCGGCAACTGAAAAACTAGACTGGGGATAATGTAATAGCAAAGGGTGTTTGAAAACATAGGCACATGGGATGGTCAGGGGAAGAGAGTGAACTGTGTGGCTGGGGCAGGAACTTTACAGGAAATGTAAGGTAAGAGAAATACATACTAGATTGTATTAATCATTTGTATAGGACTTTGAAATTTATTCTGAAAGATTAGTCATGTTTTTCACAAGGTTGGTATCATTGGAAGATGTGAAATCTAATGTTCAGATTGGCAGATCAATATTGGATAAGGTCAGCAAGAGAAGAATCTCTGAAGAGATAACATTTATCAAAATTGATGAAGAAATCTTCATGCACAAAGGCAGTGTATTCATTCATAGGAAGGAAACATTAGCAGAGCTAAAACAACAAAAACAAAAACAAAAACGAAAACAAAAACAAAACTATGACCATATGTGCTGAAACATAGTCAGTGGGATGGGAAAAAATGAATCATGGGAAAGGCGGGGAGTAGGCAGGAATGACTGTGTATGACTCTGTGGGCTGTGGTAAGAACTTTGGCTGTGGAAAGAATTTTTGGAGAAGCCTCTGAAAACATGAACCAAACTGAGAAATAATACACCCTGTCCATGTGCTGAGGAGAGTGTTAAAAATGAATGTCAACTTCACTTTGGTCAATCGAATTAATTAATTCAGGAAAGGATGACGATATTCCAAAAAAAGGAGACAGGTGTGAGGATGGGGGAAATGTGTGAGATTTTAAGAAAAAATATTAAAGATAGATTGCTTCATGCTTGCTGATGATAAATGTTGGCAGTAAGGAAGAAGGAGATATTGCTGAAGACTTTCTTGGATGACTTCAGAGTTCAATTTTTAACATATTGTGATGAAAACTATAAGTTAGAGAAGTCTAGAGACCAGAATGTGTTCTCATCTTTCATCTTTCATTTAAGACAAGTCCATTTGGCTAATTTTCTCAAACTAAGGTCCATGTTTGCTTTTTGGTTTTTGTTTTTTTCTTCTGCTGATCTGGCCCCTAGGACAATGCTACTACCAATACTGAGGTAGATTACAAGAAAAATATAAATGTTTTATAATTATAATAAAATATTAATTACCTAGCAAAGGCCCAAATATTGTTTTGTACATATTTGCATTAAAATGTATTTGTCATCAACTGGTTATCTTGCATTCTAGATGCAATTTTTTTTTTTTTTTGGTTTTTCAAGACAGGGTTTCTCTGTGTAGCTTTGCGCCTTTCCTGGGACTCACTTGGTAGCCCAGGCTGGCCTCGAACTCACAGAGATCCGCCTGGCTCTGCCTCCCGAGTGCTGGGATTAAAGGCGTGCGCCACCACCGCCCGGCCAGATGCAATTTTTGAATATATCCATTTGAACAGAATACACATTTAACTGGATGCCCTGTATTTTTACTTGCTAATCAGGCAGCCCACCACGGAGTTCCACTGCTTCATGGTCACCCGACCCTGGCTCCAACAACACTATGGGGTTCTTCTTTCTTTGTCGAGGAGGAGAGGACTGTGATTTCCTCAGTAAGTTTTATTTGCTCATTGTGCTGTATATACCAGAATCTTGTCACAAATTCCATCTTTTATTTTTCTCTTAGGGTTTTTTGGAGACATTTTTCAGCTGCGCATATGCATATGTTCATGCGTGCTTGAGTGTCTCTGTCTGGTTGTTTGTATAACTGTGCATCTATGCTACTCTTCCTTTGCCATCCATTGGTTCCTATCCTGTTTAGTCATTTCTTATTTTGACCATTAAAATAGCTTCATAATGCTTTATTTTCTATATGAATTAAAATGTATACCAATCTAACCCATTTAGGGTACTGGAGAGGACATGGGTTGTATCATTAACAACAGTAGGCACTGGGGACAAAGAACAGTGGTAGAGTGCTTGCCTGGCATAAGTGAGGCCTCAGGTTTGCAACCCAATACTAAAATTGTAGTCAATTGTAGTATTGGGGGTCATTACAAGTAGGATAAAGGAATAATCTGTAAAATACATAAATAATCCATATAAGTCAATAAGATAAGAGGCAAAACTAAACAAATTCTACATAGAAATCTGTTTAAAAAAATTGGCAGCCCACAAAAGTATAAACCTAGACAACCAATCTATGTAAAAGACAATCTTCCAATAAAAGAAATGCAAATTGTATCATTTGTAATGTCAGATTTCACTCAGTAGACAACAAAAGTTAGAGAAATAGGAATCCACACTGTGTTAGTGGGTGTATCTCACCATTTTGGAGAACCATTTGTCAAAAGCTGGTAATATTTTATGTAAGCATACTCGTCAAGCCACCAATTTCATTTCCAGGTGTCTGTGTATGTGACAAAAATAGAATCTATGGGTTCAGAAACTAGTATGCAAAATCATGCTGACAGTACCTTAAAATTCAGGGTATCCAAGCATGTATTAAGAGGGAAATGGTAAGAAACACAAGGGCATATTTGTATAAGAGGTAGTTAAATGAGATAGACTTATATTCCCTTTATATGTTCTATGCAACAAAATCACAGTAAAATATATTTGCTCCAAGTGTTAAATGAAAATTAAGAAGTAAAAAAAATATGGAGGTTACTGCAAAAAGATCATATCATTCATGTAAAATATGTCAAATCCTAAGATGCAGAAGAAAATAGAGCTATGAAATAAAATTGAATATTTTTATAGATTTACATAGTAGATGAATGCAATTAGAAAAGGTTTAAAAGAATAATTCCAGACTCATACAATAGAGGAGTATGTGATCAATTAAAATGGGTGCATGAAAACTCATTTTTGTATCTTCTTAGAAATTTATACTTTTCATCAAATAACATCCCCCCCCATTCCATTCCATATGTATACTAAAACTTCTATTGTGACTGGTGGTGATGTTGTTTTGTGTCCCTTTTTTTGTCCAAATTTTCACAAATAAACTTTTTCTTCAAATTTTCTTAGTGTTTACCTATTATATTTTTCTCTACTGAGGATCCAGTCAAGGATACTATACTATGATACAGACCATGCGTCACCAGCTTCCCTTAGATTCTTTCTGGTGGGGGCAATTTCTTAGACTTTCTTTATTTTTGCTGACCTTATACTCTGTCCCTCTGGTAAAATTCAGTGCTACTCTCAGGACAAGGTTGAAATTACACGTCTTTTTAGGAGGAAGACCAGAGAGGTAAGGGTGAGTTTTCATCACAGAGTGTCGGGAATATCTGCTATCTTCGTGCCTTGTTACTGTTGTACTGAACTTGATCACTCTGCTGAAGTGGAGTGTACCCAGATGCTCTAACTGCACATTTACTGGGGTTTTTCTTCCATGTTGTGCTCTGGAGGAAAGGCATGATACACAGCCTATCTTTATGACGTGAGTAATTGTGTTCTATATTTTGGTATGGAGTATTTACATAAGTTGTTTTGAGATTTCTATGCATAGAATATTTGTTTGCTCTCCCTAAATTTTTATTTATGCAATATTTTATACATGTCACTATGGACTTGTGGAAATTTATTTTGTATCAGTATGCTGTCTTAGTAATTACAGTATTTATACTGCTATAACCAAATGCTTTAGACTGCAAAATTTATAAACAATGGTTTATTGTCTCTCCCAGTTCTGGAGGGGAGGATATCCAAGTTCAAAGAAATAGCAGAATTGTTCTTTATCCTCACACATTGATTATGCACAAGGACTAGTTATACCTCTACAGCCTCTTTTTATAAGGTGTTATTCTACTTATGGTGGAGAGTCATTGTGACATCATTTCTTGATGGATGGGATTATTTACAAGAAGATACTGAGGTTAGTTATAATCTGCTTACCCATTGTCCTTGGCTTACTATAGATGGGGACCCTTTGGTCCAAACTCATTTAAACTCAAATTTATTATTCAGTATAGAAGCTGGCTTATTCCTGTTCACCCTGTTCTACATGTATGATCATCTGTATCTGTGTAGCCAAACCTGAGTTCATAATGGTGTCTTTAATCCAAGGCCATTATCATAGCAGTCACTCTGAATTTTTACACTGACCTTCCACTCCATAATCGACCTGGCTTCCTTCATTCTAAAGCAACCATTCCCTTGATTGTGTAATACGATTATATATGTCTATCAATATTGAAATTGTTAACATGTGTCCCTGTGGGAAACAATTTTATAATGTAAAGCACAGCATTTATACACAGCTTATTTTCAGTTTATTTTTACAGACTCTGTTTCCAAGGTCAGCATTTTTCACTCATCAGTAAGGCTGTGCATTCCAGCTGGCAATTGCTCAGCCTACTAAATTATATTTTTAATTTGCAAACATTAAAGTTTACTCTTCAGAGTTTAATGTCCTATGAGTTTTTACAAAGTCAAGTGTCATGCATCTAAAATGACAGCATCTCACAGGAAAAATGCAACACTTTCGGTTTTTCCTGCGCTTCAGCTATTCCACCCTCTTGAGTCCTTCCCCAGAAACCCTGCCCACCGATGTGTTTGCCATCACCGCACCTCTGCCTTTTACTAGTCATCATACAAACGCAATCACAGATTTACCTAGCCTTTCAGATTTTTTTCATTTAACAATATTAAAGATCCATCCTTCACTTTGCTGATATATTGAATGTTTGATTTATTGGCGCTACAGTGCATAAACCAACATCAGGCCCTTGATAGATCATTTTTAAATTGTTGCATATTCTTCATTGTATGAGTGTTCTATACTTTATTCACATATTTAAGCACAGCTTGATTTGTTTTAGTTTGGGACAATTATGAAGGAAAATTAAGTATCTGTGTACAAGTAGTTGTGTGGATATGAGTTTTCAGAGAAGTTAAGTAAATATCTAGGAGTTTGATTGCTGATACTTTAATACTTCCAACAAACTATTTCCCAAAATGTTAGCCATGCAATTTTGCAATTCCAGTGATTTGATTTCTGTGGCTCTGAATCCTCACAGCTGACATTATTTTTAATTAATTTTTGTCATACTACTAGGTATATTTTTCTTATATGTTCTCCTTCTTATATTAATTTGCAATTTCCTAATGACAAGTGATGTCTGGCTTACTTGCCTCCTATACAGTTATATATACATATGTGTGTGTGTGTGTGTGTGTGTGTGTGTGTGTGTGTGTGTGTGTGTATAGAGAGAGATAGGTATCTCTGTGTGGCCCAGGTTGGCCTTAAATTTGCAATCCCCCTACCTCAGCCTCCTACATGTGTAGTGGGTAGCCATTCCAGCTTTGACCTGGAAGTTCCAACCTCCATTGAGGCTTCAGTAATGGTCACGCGTACAAGGCAGGGCTGAGAGAGGACACTGAAGACCCTAGATCTGGATGTCTGGGCTCTCTTGGTTCCTGGACCCTGGACGCTGAAGGTAGACCAAGTAGAGTTCTCCAGGGAACACTGCCGGACTGCACCTTTCCCAGACCCTGTAGCCTATCCCTTCACTTGTAAGTTACCCCACAAAATAAACCTCCCTTTTAACTACGTGGAGTGGCCTTAATAATTTCACTAATATACATGCTGGGATCACAGGTAGCGCTCACTATTCCTGGCACTTAAAGTATTTCCTGCACAATGCAGGAAATTTTTAACAAAATCCAACTAATCAATTTTCCTTTAAGGGGTTTCGTTTAAAAACTTGTTACACATATCAAGATCTCCTATATTTCCATTTTGTTGCAAGTTATAAAATACTGTATTTCTTACTTAAATCTGTGATAGATTGCATTCTGAGATAGCTTTTGTGAGAGATGTACACACACACACACACACACACTGTGGTGGTTTGAAAGAAAATGGCCCTCAAAGAGAGTGTAATCTTAAGAGGTTGGGTTTGTTAGAGCAGGTATGGCCTTGTTGGAGAAAGTGTGTCCAGGCAGAGGTGGGCTTTGAGGTCTCATATATGCTCAAGTCACACTGAGTGTCTTCTGCTTCCTGTTGCCTGTTGCCTGCCTATTAAGATGTAGGACTCGCCGGGCAGTGGTGGCGCACGCCTTTAATCCCAGCACTCGGGAGGCAGAGCCAGGTGGATCTCTGTGAGTTCGAGGCCAGCCTGGGTTACCAAGTGAGTTCCAGGAAAGGCGCAAAGCTACACAGAGAAACCCTGTCTCGAAAAAACAAACAAAAAAACAAACAAACAAACAAAAAAAGATGTAGGACTCTTACCTCCTTCTCTAGCACTGTGTATTCCTGCACACCACCATGTCACACCATAATGATAATGGGCTAAACTTCCAAAAATGTAAGTCACCCCAATTAAATGTTTTTCCTTTATAAGAGTTGCTATGATCATATTTGGTGATATATTGTGTCCCCCCCCCAAATATTGTGCATACTAATAAAGCTTATCTGAGGATCAGAGGAAAAGCCAGCCACTATATTAAACATAGAAGTTAGGCAATGGTAGCACACACCTTTAATCCTAGCATCCGGGAGGCAGAGATCTATTCAGATCTCTGTGAGTTCAAAGCCACACTAGGAACAGAGCCAGGTGTGGTGGCACACGCCTTTAATCTCAGCACTAAGATCTCATGTCTTTGTTTGGGAAGTACATACGCCTTTAATCCCAGGACTTGAGATCTCATGTCTTTCTTAGGAAAGACACATGCCTTAAATTCCAATACCAGTTAACCATAAAGGTCTGTAGGTCTGTACAGACAGACAGGATGTGATGGGCTGGGCAGAAAGAGTAAATGATATAGCTGGGCAGAGAAAGGAAATTAGGTGGCAGAACAGAAAGGCATATAGGTGTGGGTATACAGGAAGTAGGTCTCTTTGGATACTGAGGTGTGTGTAAGGTGAGGTTGGCTGTGGCTTTTCGTATTCCTCTGATCTCTCAGGTTTTTACCTCAATATCTGGCCCCGGGTTTTTTATTAATAAGACCATTTATGACTTGTGCTACAGTCATGGTGTCTCTTCATAGCAACAGAAACCCTATCTAAGACACACATTAACCATTAGAATGTCCAATTGCTCCAACACCATCTGCTGAAATTATTGTAATTTCCTCGTTGAAAAAGTTTTACTCTTTTGTCAGAGAATTTGACTATTTCTCTCGACAGTACTTATTTAATGGATCTAGGTGCCCATTCTGATACCAGTACCACTCTAATTATTGTTTCATGATAAATTCTGAAGTCTGGTAGTTTAGGACTTTTTACTGTTATTTAGTATTATGCTGTCTGTTATATGTCTTACCCTTTTCCTCATAAACTTAAGAATCAGTTGTTAACATTTACAAAACAGCTTGCTTATACTTTGCTGAAGTAGTGTGGAATCTATGGATGAATTTGGGGATAACTGGCAATATTAATACTATTGAATTTTCTTATGTACAAGTTCACTATATTTCTTCTCCTCCTTAGGACTTTCCTCCACTCCAGTCTTACAGTTTTCCTCATACAGCCACAGCACACTTTATTTTTTTTAATTTACTTATTTTTATCCCATGCGTATGAGTGCTTTGCCTGCATGTATTGAAGTGCACTGTGTGCATGCTTGGTGCGCACAGAGGCCAGAAGAGGTTGCTAGATGCCCTTACACTGGAGTTATCAAAACTCCTAACGTATCACTGCATTCTTGGAACAAAGCTCAAATCTTCTGCAAGAGGAGAAAGTTCTCTTAACTGCTGAACCATATCTTCAGCCCCACTACACATTCCAAATGTCAGATTTATACCTAGTTTAATTTTCTTTATAATGACATTGCCTTTTTAAGGTTTGAAATTCCAATTATACATTACTGCTTTAAATATTAACTTTTTGGACAATTGACTTTTGAATTTTAATATATTTTGCATATTGCAGTACTAGTGTATATTAATTGCAGTACTTTTATTTTCTTCCTTGTTGAATCTTTGGGCTATTCTGCATAGACAATCACGTCATTCCTGAACATAAAACAGTTTGTTCCTTCTTTCCACTCCATACATACATACATACATACATACATACATACATACATACATACATACATATATTTCCCCCATTACCTTGTTCTAATAGCTGGATAGTTGATGGTGAATGGAATGCCCTGGCCTTGACCTTGGAAGGAAAACATAGTTTCTCAGTGTTAAGTGATGTGAACTGCAGCAATTTTACAGATAATTTTATGAAGCTAAAAGTTTCTATTTTGTCCTTGCAAAAAGTATTTTATAATGAGTAGATGAGTTCTACTTTATGTTTATCAGTTGATACGATCATGTTCTTTTTTTTCCCTTAGGTTATTGATTTTGTAGTTTCCATTGAGCCATTTCATCTTGATCCATTCGTACACATCTATATTAATCTCCACTTGATACAATGGTGGGTAATTCATTTTATGTCATTGTACATCATATTCTGATACTTTGTTGAGCATGTTTACATCTATGATCATGATAGACATCTATGGAATGGCTGAAGTTTTTCTTTCTTATAATTTCTTTACCTGTACTACTATACTCATAACAGGTGTTCATAATTATACTCTTGCTTTTCTATGGAAGTGATTATAGATGATTTATTTTATTTCTTCCTTAAATGTTTAAAAGTATTTACTAGTTATGAGTTGATATTGCACTGGGTGTGGGAGTATTAATTACTGATTAGGCCTTATTACCTATAAAAATAGTCATATTATCAGTTCTTTTTAATGTGAGTGTTGATGAATGTATATTTTAAGAAATTAATCTATTTCTTTCAATATAACAAATTTAAAAGTTTGAGTGTGTGTGTGTGTGTGTGTGTGTGTGTGTGTGTGTGTGTGTGTGTGTCTGTTTATCCTGCTTCCTGTGGTTCAGTATCTGTCACTAAACTCAGAAAACGTTTTCTATTGTTACTACAATTTTTCTTCTGCCTTGTCCTCTATTCTCTAGTATTCCAATTACATAAGTGATATATTTTTAAGTCTATGCTTCTCTGGCATATTCTTTTCTTTGTCTATTATTCTTTTTTCTGCTTATGTTTTTTAAGGCATGTTTCTGTTTATCTCCACACTCACAGATTTCTTTTTTGATGTTCAGTCTGGTGATAGGTAGATTATGATATTCTTTCTTTCCATAACAATATTCTTGATTTTCAGCATTTTTCTATGCAGCCAAGGATGGTTACAATGTTCCACCTTCCTGCCTTATCCTCCTGAACATTTAGGTTATAGGGATTGATGGGGAATTCAGAATCAGAGCTTTCCAGTATTTAATTTTGATGCTTTCTTATTGTTGTTTATTTTTGAGATCATAATATAATTCCATTTCCCCCTTCCTTTTCCTCCCTCCAAAACCTCTTACAAGATTCTTTCTTCATTAGTTGTTAGTGTATGCATATATGTAAATGTTACTAATATGTACATTTTCAGGGCTGGCTGTATGGCTTTGGACAACCAATTGGTGTGCTCTTTCCTGAAGAAGGCTACTTCTCCTGTACCCAGTTTTTCTCAGCTGCCTATAGTTCTTTGTGAATGGTTGAAACCTTTCTCTCTGTGCACTTTGATATGTTCACTGGTGTCATCCTTATTTAACCTGCATTTGTGCCATTATTCTGGTGAGACTTTATGGATGTAGCTTCTGACATTACTAGGAGACACAATCATACAGCAAACTACCTGATCCTCTGGCTCTTACAGTCTCTCTGCCCCCTCTTCCACCATGTTCCTTGAACCTTTGATGATGGAGTGTTTTGTTGATATATCCATTGGTACTGGCTCTGGAACTCTGCATTTTGATTGGTTGTGGGTTTCTGTAATGGTCTTCCTCTGTTGCAAAGAAAAGATTTCTTAATATTCTCTTAAACTTTCCATATCTTTGCATAGCTCACCTAAATGTAATTACCTACTGTATATTTTTATTCTTAACATGTTAACCACATTTATTTGAAATTATTTGCCTGATTCCCAAATCTGTGCAATGTTTGAATACTCTGACAGCTTTTCCCTTGCCTTCCAGCAGGATCATAATTGCTTGTTTAAAGATGAGCATGATGTCTGATTGTAACAAAATGCCTTTCTAAGCCTTTAGTTTGCAATTTATATCACTTTGTTAGAGCTTTGCTGAGTAGTGTCTTTCTTATAGCTGGGGTGACAAAAGACTCCAAATTTATTCGATATCCAATTTTTCATCTTATTATTGACTTTGAGCTTTCCCAAAATTAATCCCCAGATAGAGGTCCATCCTGTAGCAATTTCGGCTATGTTCCATTGTTGTATTCAAGCCCTGACCCTGTAGTGATTGAAAGTTGGGAGAACTATTCTGTAACAGTATGGTTAAATCTCTGTTTTTCAATAGGCTGTATGCCAGGCTTGGGAGCTTTACTTTGATTTGTTGCATCTTGTCTTCCTGCTCAGGTGAAACAGAAGAGCTTGTGGTGGCTGGGATCAGAGAGACGCTCTTCCCCCAGGGGATGTAAGACTCTTGTCATGGTCCCCAGCCCCACTCTCCAAGAGAGTGCAGACTTTGTTAGAGAAATACTCTGAATATTTCACAATGATTACATTTCCTTGCCTTGACAAACTTAGTAACTTACTTTTTTAAAACTTCTTTATGTTACAATCTTGTGGTGATTCCCAGAAGCAAACCCCAAAAAGAGGTCAGGACTTCCTAAAGTTGCACCTCCTCAGAGGCTTCTTACTCTCAGTTCAGTCTATTCTCTTAAGTTCATCAGCGTGATGGGTTATTTCCTCTGCCAGCGATGACTTCTGCTTCAGCAAGACTTTGACTATGACCCTTGGTTTCTCCAATGGAGTGGCTATCTACTACCTGAGAGGTATCTTCTCCAATGGGTCTCAGACGTAGTGATTTTTAGTTTGTAGAGGTATGTGTGTGTGTGTGTGTGTGTGTGTGTGTGTGTGTGTGTGTGTGTG
>CABHPR010121409.1:3360-25216 GCA_902168415.1 Peromyscus melanophrys | reverse complement strand
TGTGTGTGTGTGTGTGTGTGTGTGTGTGTGTGTGTGTGTGTGTGTGCAGAGACTTCCAAATTTTACATGTTCAAAATAAAACCAGTCTTCCATCTTAACAACCATATTGTATAATGGTCTCTGCACACATCTTTTAATAGATGCACTATAATACCCTCTAGAATATTTAAGAATCAAAGAAAGTTATAAGAAAATTTCAGTTCCCTTTGATTTTGCTTTCTGTAGGTGTTCTGGTCTGTGTTATTCTCCTTTCATCCAGGTTATCTTTTAAAAAATATTTTATATTTTGTATATTTTGTCTTTTTGAGACAGGGTCTCATTATGTAGTTTTGGCTGGCCTTGAACTCACAGTGAGCCATCTGCCTCTATGTTGGGATTAAAGATGTGTGCAACCATGCCCACCTTAAGCTCCTCATTTTTTAAAGAGTACATTCAACAGTTTTAGTTTGGTAATTATTTTCCAACTTTTATAAGCTACAAGTGATTTTTAATGTGATTTGTTATCCACCTAGGTCATCCTTCTGGAACCAGTATACCACATTACAGACACATAATTAGAATTATTGCTTAATTAAAGTTCTAACTTCAAGTTGTTAAAAATAGACACTATGTTTCTATCCCCATCATGGTGTACAGGCCATGCCTGACAGATGTCATTTATTTTGCATACCACTTAAGTTCACCAATATAAGAATAAGTGTATGAATAAATAGAATTTTTAACAGCTATGCTGTATTCTGCTTTGGTGATATAATTATTTGAAAATTATTATAATAATATCACAAACTTAATAAGAATACTTGCTCTTTGGCTTGATAGTAAATGAATTTTGGAAAGAAAAAAGACAAGGAAAGAGGTGTGTAGCTTGTGCAGAAAGGAAGCTTCGTGGGTGGTTTTGGTGTCTCCTTCGTTGTTGTCTTCACCTGCTCTTACTGAGAACAGTGGGCTTGTTGACTGTGTCCTGTGCAAACATGACGCATCACTTTGTTTTGTTGTTTGCTACTCTCCTGTTAGGATTTGAATGGTAAACCATGCTCCCCACCACCATAGACCTACATGTTTGACAACTTGGTACTGTGAAGGCCTAGACTTAACTTTACAGGCTCAGGAACAGATACAGAGCAGTATCCTCCTGCAGACACCCTGTCTGCTGTTTAAAGGAAAGCTTAACAGGATCCAGATACTCCTGCAGACATCCTGTCTGCTGTTTATACAGAAAAGGAAAGCTTAACAGGATCCTGTCTGTGGTTTATGGCCCTTGGAGATATCTAGATAATCCTGCTGAGCACTCCAGATAATCCTGTTCAGCAGGTTGTGGTTCCCTGCCAAAAGTCTAGACCAATAGTTTCAAAAAAAAATCACCTTGCTGCTTCTACACAATCCCAAGTTGACAATTCCTGGCTTGTGGTTTTTCCCTATAAAAACCCTCTACACCTGGGCTCGTGGCTGCTGTCACATTTCCTTCCATCTGCCATGCTGCGGCCCAGGTTAAACCTGAATAAAAGGACCCTTATGTGCTTGCATCAGAAACCGGCTCCTTGGTGGTCTCTGAGGGTTTCGCGAAACGTCAGTACCTGTTTCATGACTTTATGGAACCCTTACAAAGTGGGGCTCTACTGGAGGAAGTCAGTTACTGGTAGGAGGGGCTTGATGTATACAGCCCAGCTCTGCTTCTTGTCAAAACTTGGCTTCCTTTTCCACTGAAAGATAAGAAAATAAGGAGTCCTTGCCATATGTTCCTGGTGCCAGGGGCTTGCCTGCTTCCATGCCTCCTCCCCAGGAAGTATCTCTTCAAACTCAGTGTCAAAATAAAGCACTCCTCCTCCCTAAAGTTGCTTCTGTCTTCACAAGAACAAAAGCAACCAGTGCTCTTCCCTCATCAGAAGCTTTGATGTGATTCTTCTGGGTCAAGGTCAGATGCTGTCAACCCCATTCAACCAGCTCCATACCCAGTCTCACTCAATCACTGAGGCATCACAGAGAAAGCACACGAGTTCATTTTATGTGTAGTATCTGTCTAATTGTGTTCTATCCTGGCTTCTGTTTTGTAGAAGTGACCCTGACAGCCAGTATGTGTGGTCTGTGGAAACATAATTCTAAACTTATTCAGAGCCAAATGATTTTAGGTTGCTATTTGCAGTGCTGGAGATTAAACACGGATTTTTTTTGTGCATGCTAGCCAAGCACCTACCACCAAAGCTATGCTCTAACACTCCTTGGTAATTTCCATTCCCCTCCTACATATCTATCAATGGTATTATGAAACATATGTCCATGTAGCCTTTTAAATGAATACTATCTGAAGTGAACTGTGACCCTATAAAGTCATTTTTGAATAATACAAGCTTTAAAATACATTTGCTGATCATTACATATTCAACTAGTTGAAATACCCCATCATATGCTCAGTGGTATGCCAAGTAAATTTTAACCTATAGTAAGAAGCTTACTCTTGAAACATTGCTTTAAATACTTTAAAGTTTGAAAACACTTAAAAATTCAGGAACCAAATATTAGAGTTATTATTATTGTTGTTGCAAAATTTATCTTTAAAATTAAAATGTAAGTTTTTAACCTAAGAAGAAACAGAAGAATTAGAATCAAAAGATTAAATGCTACTTATAGGTCTGCTGAATTATTTTTGAAAACTTACATAATTTTTCTCACACTATTTTTCATCTACAAGCATTATATTAACTATATATGTTTTATAGTCTGTATTAGGTTTAAAATTATTTCAATACTTAAAGGAAATTACTATGCTGTACATATTTAAGTGATTGAAGGCTTGTGAAGATAGAAATTTGCATTGTCAAATACTGGCCACTTATTGAATGACTGTAATGAAATCTAGTGACTCACACCAGTGGAAGCAGTGATATTGAATTGTCCACAGAGCTCCCCATTTCATCAATTGATCAAATCAAGAAACCTTTTAAAGTCAAATGAAAAGGTCATTGCAAAAACTTAAATTGTTGTTTTTCTACTATAAAGAAACTACTGAAAATATTTTGAAATAACCACTCTACCCATGGAAATTTTATAGAGTAAACTGGCAAAATGTATTCACTGGCAAAAGCATTCAGGAATCAGCAAAGAAGCAATTTATCATTTGTGCATTTTACTTCAGTTAGATGGGGCCAGGAGAGAACTTTTTTTAAGTGCAAATAATAACACTTAGGATGTTTGAAGTGTGTTTGGAGGTTTCACCACCAAAATTGAAGAATTTTTAAATTCTCTCTTACAGTGCAAGGTTGTTGAGACCTCACACAGCCTCTTGGGAACCCTTACAGTGGTCCAATTAAAGCGAGTCCTCACTCTTGGATCTGACATCTGCTTATGCCCTACTGAGTCTCAAGTTTCTTCACTCTAGAGTGCCTGTCTCCAAACCTGCCCTGCTGGACTCAGGCTTCTCTGACTGCTGCTTTCTGTGCTATTCTGACAGAGGAAAGGACAGTTCCCCACCATTTAACTATCAATGACTTCTCCAAGAGTTACACTTAATGCTTTGTTTTTACATGTCTTTGGACAACAGAGATTAATGACTCCATTGTATGGATCAGAGAAGTTGTTTGCTACAACTAATCAATGCGTTTGACTACAAATGGGCTTCCAGAACTCATCTTAAGTCTCTTACCAATCGCCTTTCTCTGTGAGTCCCCGTTCCTTCCTGATGCATTGGAGTCCTGACCCCTAAGTCTTGCAGTCAGTTACTTTGAGAACAAACTGAATAGCTATGAGTAGCTCCAGACTTTTGGAAATAAACATGGATGTTAGCTGCTGCTCTACTATACATCCCAACCCAAAGAACCACACTGGAAAGGAAGTCAGAACTGTCCAAGTGCAGGGCAAACTTGTAAACTCTACTATGAGGGCCAAGGAGACTCATTCATTCTATAATCTTGAGCTTCCTATAAAATTTTAGAATCATTTAAGCTTTTGAATAAGTAGGTCAATATTTCCTCACATTTTCTTCCTTTTTTACCTTTATATCTGTTCTTGAAAATAAATACATCTTCCTTTCGATTTTCTACATCTACACTCCGATTCCCAAGTTTAATCATTATATGTCAATGACTGTGAAAGTGTACAGAGCAGATGAATATATTATGCATATACACACAGATGAAGAGATATGTACATATGTATAGAGATATATACATGCTTGATACATAGATATATTTATACTTTTTCTATAATAAGTATTTGCTAGTATATCAATAAATAGAATAGTAAGATTTGCTCAATTTGCATATTGTGGCACGTAGAACTCTTAAGCTTACAGCCCCCTCTGCTGGGTGGATTTTCCCAGACTTATTGTGTATATCTTAAGCATAAGCCTTTTTCAACCTTTGAGGGCTCTTAACCATGTGGTAATTAACTCAGAATCCCAAGTGTGTTCTGATGTATAGGATGCTGTATTGACTCAAGTATCTAAAATTTATAGATCCTATTTCTCAGTAAGTTTCACCTTTACCGATTTTGAAGATTTGGTGATGCAGATAAGATCACATTTACCATAAAGGTATTGTTATTGATCCTCCACCCACACAGATCTGGTATCACTAGATAATGAGATTGCTTAGGTCCAGAGCCTCCATAATTAACTATTAGTCACAAACTGTTAGGTGAGGACCAAGCATACCATATGCTGAGTGACATTTCCTGAGGATGTCTATTCACCTCAGATAAAGAAGACAATGACATGCCAAAGAAATGATTTTACCCAGTCTATCTTGGAGAACCCCTGAGTGAATTGGAGTTACTTCTAGGAGTGTGACTGAGTGTTTTATTACAGGAGCATAGAGGAGAGATTACTCAGGGGAGCATGCACGGGAGGTTGCTTACACAACTTGGGCAAGGAATCACTTACAGTATCATGGATGAGGTTACTTAGAGAAGAATTGGTTAGAGGTGGCTTACAGAACTATGAGGAGGGGTGGGTTACTTACACAAGCATAGGCAATGTAAAGGCACCTACACTACTCAAGAATACTCCCACTGCCAACATTTATTAATGATTTATAAGTCCTTAGGAATGGGAGATGTCTTATATCCTGTGAAACATATGATCCCTCCCCCAGTTTCCTTAAAGAACACTAATGGGCCCAGTTCTGTTAGAGTTTTAGTCAGGTAATCACAGATACTCTGATTTCAAGATAGAAATGAGCATATCATACCCAGAGAACACAATTTCTACAACACTCTAGCAGGACCCACAGATTCAGCTTTGCATGCATCATACCTTTTGCAAGCAGTCTGCAATTGGCCGTCTCTGAATTGCAGTAGCTTCAATCTTGATGAGTTATGAGATTGAGGATACTACTTCTAAATAGGTAGCATTTACGTATCTTTTGAGATTAGGACAGAAAAGACAAAGGGGCATTTTTTTTTGTTTTGTTTTGTTTTGTTTTTTGAGACAGGGTTTCTCTGTATAGTTTTGGTGCCTATCTTGGAACTCACTCTATAGCCCAGGCTGTCCTGGAACTCACAGAGATCTGCCTGCCTCTGCCTCCCACATGCTGGGATTAAAGGCATGTGCCACCACTGCCTGGCCCAAAGAGAAATTTTTTAAGAGATAATTTTAGCTGTCTTGGGTACTATTACACTGAACATTTCTAAGTTGTACACAACATGTGTGTATTCTAACACAAATTTGTGCAATGATTTTAAAGCTAAGTAGGAAAAAGTCACATGCACACACTGAAGTTTAACAATCACATGATATTAATAATGTTTTACAGATATTTATTAGCCCAAATGGTATCAACCTAGCAGTCATCATCACAGTTGAAACTGACTGCACATTCATTAAAATTAACTTCCCTATCACATTGTTGCATGGCAGCCACAGCCATGTTGAAATCAAGTCTGAGCACAGAGGAGACTTACAGAAAGTGTCTGGTCTACATATAGTAAAAAGGTATTAAGAGACAAACACTCCTTCCCTTTTACCCCCTTCTCTTGGTTCCTATGTTTTCCTTTAATTCCTTCCCTCTTTTACTGCCCCTGCCACTCTCTGTTTCTAAGACAGAGAGCTACTTAAACCTCTTGGGCCTTCTCTATTATTTTTGACTAGTAGTTTGATTTCAGGGTGGATATTCCTTAAAATTCAGCAACATAAATATATGTGTTCTTGAATTGTTACAAACCAGAAGTCATAGCTGAGTACACAGAATTTCCTTGTTAAAATTTCTGAATATGATATAGCTAGGTCAGAGAACACAAGCCATTGATTCCACCTACCGGGGAGGCTAAAGTAGGAAGGCTGAAGTTCAGGACAGCCTGGGTTACAGTGTGGGTTCAAAGCCAATCTGGGCACCTTGGTAAAAATCCAGTTTTAAAATATAATATTATAAAAACGCTGGAAATGCAGATTAGTGGCAGAATGCTTACCCAGCATGCAAGAGGCCCTAGGTTCAATTATCTGTACAATAAAACCAAGTAAAATGAACAAACAGGCTAACAAACAAAACCCCAACAGTGTACAAAGGGACCAACAGTAAACAATTATGAAGCTGGTGGTTTAGACATCACTGAGGACAACCCATAAATGTTTCTTTTTTTTTTTTTTTTGGTTTTTCGAGACAGGGTTTCTCTGTGTAGCTTTGCGCCTTTCCTGGAACTCACTTGGTAGCCCAGGCTGGCCTCGAACTCACAGAGATCCACCTGGCTCTGCCTCCTGAGTGCTGGGATTCTTTAGAAGTTGGGGGCTATGGTTAAATATATACTCACTTAAGTCAGGAGTTCTGGTATAGATCCTTTGCTGGATTAGATTCTCGTAAGTTACAGCCACTTTTTTAGGCATACCAAAATCAGAAGAAGCTCCCTGCCTCACACTTGAAACTGAGGCTCCTTGCAGAGGACACTAGCTTCTCCTGGCATTCATTTTCATTCTGCCTGCCAAAGGCACCTTTCAAGAAGACATTGGAAAGTAACTGCCATGAACATGACAGAGACACAGGAGTAGCAGTTACCTATCTGATGTTACTTTTGTTTGCAAAGTTTGAATCAAAAAGATTGGAATGTTTATCCTAGAATTCCATGTCTTCTTTGGGAATGTGTGGGCAATGTATTTGGGAAGATCATGGATTCTAGTTGATCAATTTTTCTTACTTATCTTCCATTCTAACTGAATCCCTGTTGCGTACACATATGTCAATATTGCAGACATCCTAATCTGAATAATAGTTCAGTCATTTGAGAAAACCATGCTCTGGGGCAAACTATTTTGCCTATCTCTGAATTTCACATAGCTCATTTGTGCAATTAGTAAGAACAAAGGAAGTCACATATAGCATGTTTTATCTGACCCCTAAAGCTAAGTCTTCAACAACAGTAGACAAACATTTGTTTTTCATGTCTTCTTTGCAACCAAACTAGAACCCTGCCACAACTATCCATCCATCCCTCCACATCCAGACATCAACTTGAAACCTATCTTATATGAATTACTTCAAAAACAACAACAAAAAGAATGTCAAGTGATTACATGGGCTATTGGCACCGATTTAAATAGAAGTTTTTATACTTAACGTATTATGAGACTATGTCTTTAATGTTACTTATAGTGCTATAGATAAGGGGTACTACTGGGAGAAAAAATTAGTTGCGGTTGGAGGGATGGCTCAGTGGTTAAGAGCACTTGATGCTTGTCCAGAACACCTGAGTCCAATCCTCAGCACCCAAGTAGGGCAGCTCACAACTTTCTGTAACTCCAGCTCCAGTGGACTCTACATATACTTCTGGCCTCTGGAGATATCTCCTCTGCAACACACACATTAAAGAAATAATATTTGAGAATTCCAAAATAGATGAAGGGATAAGGAGATTAAAATAAGGAAAGTCCTAAGCCGGCAATAAGGAGGTGCTGTGAGATGGTAGGAAGCGAGGAAACAGCTGAGCCACAATAAGGCCACCAAAGTCAGGTAGGTGACAGGGAGCAGGACTTCTCAAGCTGTGCTTAATGTTTTGTTTTATTTTTGTATGTGCATACTTGTACGCATGTTCACACACTGTGGGCTCATGTGAGCAATGTGTGGGTACACATGCATGCTATGTGCCTGTCATATACTCCCAGTCTGACTCAAGGAATCTTTCTTCCTCCTTTGCTTTCTACCTTATTCATTCAGGCAGGCTCTCTCAACTGAGTCCAGAACTCACTGATGCAACTAGTTCAGCCATCTTGCTCTGGGTATTCCTTTCTTAGCCTTCTGCCTTCCCAGTGCTGGAATCACAGGTTGGCCCTGCCCCCACCCAGCATTTACATAGGTGCTGGAGAGTTGAACTCTTCACACTCTTATAGGAAGCCTTTTATGGATTGAGCTATCTCCCCAGCATGGAGCTTAACACTGGAGGTGAGGATTTTCCAGCTGAGGAGGCCTGAGGGAAAGAAAAAGGAAACACATCTCCTTCTGCTTGCCCAGCCTGTTCTGAAGACTGGCTTCCAGGCACCTCAGGCTCAGAATGTGCAGACGCACAACAAAGCGACAGGGGTAGTCACACATTTCATTTGGGGAGCACATTTTTGCAGCACAGCACCCAATTGTTTTGATCTAGTATTTTTCTTCTTCTATTTATTTTTTTCCCTGAGCAACTCAGCCAGCTCACAGTGATGAAGGCTTTCCCTTTGAGAAGGCCAGGAGGCAGGCAGTTCCACAAGCTTGCTCTTTCAGTCGACCTTTGTTAGTGATGATGTGACATTTTCTCTGCTTTCAAAGCCCCAAATTAAGTCTAGGCATCTCATCAGTATATTTTCAAAATCATGTCATTTTTTATTTTTCTTACATTAAACATACAGGCAGTGCATCATTTTGACAAGACATCCACCTCTAGCTTCCTGATTGTCTTCTCATATCATGGGCAGTGCATCAAGAAATTATAAGCAATTTGTAATGTAGATAATAAAGCCACCAGAATTTGTGTTTTCTAGTCCTTGACATGTGAAAGTAAAGATAACATGAAACATGGTCTTTAATGATGGCAAGATTTGCTTGGCTTGTGGATTACAGCTCACCCAATGACCCATTCAGTAGGGTTTGCAGGGTGTACTATTATTTCAAGGTTGGGTAGGGGATGATCTGTAATGTTGCTGTGCATTTTAATCCACGTGAAATCAGAATGGGACATGATTAATTTCCATACAGTTGTCTAATTAATTATTGTGTTCTTTTTATTTGGCAATAATAGTCATGGTGTTTGTGCCAAATTATTGCAAGAGACTATGTGGTACATGCAATAAACAATAACTAGGAAGGAAACGGGTCTGGCATCACACAAGTTCTTCTTGGAGAGTAGCTATTTTGTGATTCTAAAAGATTCCTACTTTCTTTTTTTTTTTTTTGTTTTTGTTTTTGTTTTTTCGAGACAGGGTTTCTCTGTGTAGCTTTGCGCCTTTCCTGGAACTCACTTGGTAGCCCAAGCTGGCCTCGAACTCACAGAGATCCGCCTGGCTCTGCCTCCCGAGTGCTGGGATTAAAGGCGTGCACCACCACTGCCCGGCTGATTCCTACTTTCATATTGAGGACATTTTCTCAAGATGACTGACAGTTTGCAGTGGGTCCTGTTGTGGAAGCAACACTGCTTCAGCTAGTGTTCTCAGTAATGGAAGGCAAAGACCTGTGTCTCGGAGCTCTGTATCTAACTACTGATAAGGACCAGAGCATCTGGTGGAGTCCCAGCTTCAAAGCAGGTAATTACATGAGATTTTTCTGGATGATATTATTCTCCAAACAGTCAATAAGCTTACAGCCAGAATTTGGAAGTGGTAATTGAGAAAAAGTCACAGCAACACATTGGATGTTCTGAGATATTGGGTTGAATTTTCTGTATCAACATGGAGTCATGGGTTGTCAAAGGAAGTCAGAAAATTAGAAGTTAGTAGTTATGCTACCTTCATCAGAATATATATTTTCTTCGAATTTTGTACCTTTAGTTTAAGCAATATTGGTTTATGCTTGCCTAGTCTTTGCTCCTCCCAGCTTTTCCTCAAGAATGTATAGAGTTTGAAAATGGATGCATGTCTTTTAATCAGTGTCACAATACTATACATATCATGAATGAATTCTAGGCCATAAAAATTCTACTGACTAAATTCCCTTGTTGAAAGCACAAGATGGCATCAAGTGGGGTTTCCAGACTCAACCAGGATCTTTTGCTTTGTTTACTTGTCGTTTCATTCATCAAAGGTCCATTAAAGTACCAGGACAAAGGAGAGGGTGGGTTAAGGGGGATGATTTTTTATATACAAGTATATTTAAGGGGGACTTTGGAATAAGTAGAATGGAGAGCAGAGTATGTTGTCTGCTTTGAAGAAATGGCAATCCAGTGATGTATACAAGGATGCAGACAAGGAGTTGGTGAGTATACTAATTATTCCAATAGACACTTGCCTGTAGCTATGAGTAGAGAGATTAAGTGTCAGGAAGCTTTGTGGAGGCACTGAGAAGATGTAATCTCTGGTCAGACACTGTGTTGGTGTAGATGAGAATTTCCAGACCAGAAGCAGGATAGGCAGACCGAGGCACTCAAGGTCTAATGCCCAGCCAAATACATTACACCATACCAAATGAATGAATGAATGAATATCCGCTTTGCATAGCACATTAACTTCCCAATGAGCCTCTGCTGCATACACACAGCCATTAGAGAATTCTTTTCAGGGTGTTTCCCTCTTATAGCCATTTGGGGATGTGAGAAATTACATTCAACAGCCCGGAAAACTATCCCCAGAGCTTCCATTAGCATCTGTGTCTTATCTCCTTGTACTGGAGAATATCTCAATTCGGATCTCCAATCACTCTGCCCCACTTTTAATGCTGGCTAATAAAACCCAAGTACTCATTAGAAAATAAAAATATTTGCCTGGCATACCACCATAAACAAAGCTATTGGAATGGTACATCATTTTTATAACTCTATGCACATGAATATAATGAGATAACAAATGTACTTTATCCCCCAAATAAAGATGCACCAGTAGTGATCGGAGGAGGCATGGGGAGCAACCTCTAGGAGGAAGCTTTCCTCACCACAGTGCTGTGGGTATGATCTGCTGATGCAGTTAGTATTATTTCTCTGTCTTTACTATATATTAGATGTGCATAGTTTTAGATAATTTGTTATGAATTATGTGTGATAATTAACATTAATTGCCAAGTTGACAGGATCTAAAATCACCCAGCAGACTAATTTCTAGGCATGCCTGTGAGGAATTTCTAGATTTGATTAACTGAGATGGGAACACCCATCCTGAATATGGATGACACTGTTTCCTGGGCTGAGATCACTGAGTGAATGAAAAGAAGGCCTGCAGAGAGAGACTTCATCTCACTTGCTCTGCTCACTGACTGTGGATGCAACATGACCAGCTGCTTCATTCTCCTGTCATCATACCTTCCTTGCTATGATGGATTGTACCCTGGCAATTCAGGCAGCAGCAAATGCTTCTTCTCTTAAGTTCTTTCGTCACAGCAGTGAGAAGAGTCATGAACACACAGTTGTCACTGTGTTCAGCACCCCAAAGTAGGTCTAGGAAGTAGTTGATCTCCAGGAAAGAGAATACAGTTCTTTTCTAGTATATGGAGTCTGCTTTCTCTTGCTTCTGAAGCTTGAGTGCCCATTGAAGAATGTAAAAAGGAAAAAAAAAAATCTTAGTTAATTTTGGGCTTTAATCCAAAGCCAAAGAAAAGCCTACAGCTAATCTGTGTTCATCACATTACCAGGATTCTAAGAGTTCTAATTTGGCAAGAATGTGAGGCTTTTCATGAAAAGGGTCCTGCTCTCTACAGCTCCTCCTCTTGCCTTGGAATTCCAATTTGCATAGTCCTGAATAAGTTACACAGTTGAAGAAGACCCTGCTCTTGTCAATGCTGTTGTTGTCTCGGAAAACTCTTACCTTTTCAGCAAGAACCATAGATCCTAGAGTCAGAGAGCAAATGGAGCAGCTGCTTCTTAGAGAGCATCCTTCTTGCTGCCAGCACGCATGCTACATGTGGGCAGAGGCAGAATTTGACTTGGAATTCTCCTGGCATAGAATAGATGCCATCTAAGCATTTGTAGAGTGAATAATCCAAGCTGAACTTTACCATAAAATGACAAGATTGCTCTTGTGAAAAAACCCACCTTGGGCTTGTTGGCTACAGTTAGATCTTATTCAGAAGCATACGTGTTAGGTAGAGATCCCCTAGGCACTTGCTGATTTATTCCCAGCTCCTGATTTATTAAGTTTATACTGACTCAGACAGCTGAGCTTGGCTTTCCACCTCTAGCAGATTGCTGAGGTCCAGAAGGACCGCATCACAGATGCCGCCTCCCTTCTACTCCTGTCTCCACATCTTTAGTCTTATCCATCCTAGTGAGATGGATTATTGCCACTTTGAAAATGATGAGTGAAGGAGCAAAGTCTTCACATGATATACAGAGGTCTTTCCCCACAATATAAACAACAACAAAAACAGATGCAAAGCTGTGCTTTCTCAAGACTAGGTGCTCACTGAGTAAATTCTTCAGTAGACAGCAGGATAGTTGTCCTCCTGGAACTAACCCATTCTTGGGCAGTCTGTCTCACAGGCTATGAAACAGGAAAGAAAGGAAAGAATGGGACCGGACCTGAGGCAAAATAAAGGAGATTTCTGGGGAATCACATGTGGCAGAGTTGGACTGCAAGCTGAGGAAAGTCTGGGATCAATAAAGAAAATTAGTCTGAGACTAGGAATTAATTCTGTTGACAAGTGACAAGCCCAGAATGTCCACAGAGGAAGGGTGTGGAGTACATGTTCTCTGAAGCAGGGTAGTCAGCAACCAGAATCAGAGAGCTCAAATGCAAAATGAGCAGTGTGCACCTCATCTAACACAAGTCAGAGGTCATCCTGATGCACTCCCCTGAGTCCTGCACCTTGTCTGTGATGGACTCTCTAATTTGTAGATGTGAGTCATTTCAGGATGGTGATTTAAGTGTCCAATTTTGGGTGATTTTTCTTCAAGACTGAGTTCTTTGTGGCAGCATTTCTCCCTGGTGGCCCCAGGAAGCTAGGGCCTTCACTGATGTAGTCTGTAGATATCCTCAGTTAAAGATGATGCTCAATGCTGAGGAGCTACAGTAGAGGTTCCCAACTTTCGCATTGCTGTGACCCTTTAATACAGTTCCTCATGTTGTGGTGACCACCAACTATGAAACTGTTTTTGTTGTTCCTTCATAACTGTAATTTTACTACTCTTATGAATCATAATGTAATTATTTTTGGATTTAAAGGTTCGACAAATGGGTCAAGACCCATAGGTTGGGAACCATTTATCTGCATGCAACACATGGTTTCCCTATATCCATGCTCCTGTGAACCTCAGAGATGACACTGGCAGTCCTGGTTTCAGGTCAACTCTGTATTTTAAACCCAGTTTTCATGAAAGATTGTTTTATTCACTCTAAAGTTATAGACAGGAAAATACTTAGGACTCCACACTGAAATTCTGGCACCAGCAATCTCAGAATCGCTGTGTGTGAATTTTGGTGGAGCTGAGAAGTGCATACATTGTGAAATGTGCTCACAAATCTAAGGTGTTGTGTGAAATATTATTACGTGTATAATATTACCTCGGTAGATCTCTGTGACGGTTTAACTATCAGAGAATTTCATGGCATATATATAATAGCATCAACATGAATCAATACCTTATGCTCAGGGCTGATTCCTCAATTACTGTAACTACCAGTTGCTAATTGGAATGTTTTTTTTACAGAGGCTACCCTCCCTTGGGACAGTCCACTTTGCCCATGTGAGAGCAACCAAGAAATACAAATCAATTGAGCATGAACAATTAGACTTCTCGGCTTTGGATGATCTGAGAGAGACATGAAATACTATTTGAATCTGAGGCTGAGGCGTGACTCTAGTTTGCTGGATCTCAGTATTGTGAAGAGTGGAAGATGAGATTTTAAAAGACCTGAAGCGATTTTGAAGCATCTCATGTTTTCAAATGGTAATGAAGAATTTAGCCAAGTTACTTTACATAGCATCTGATGGAGCTATTATCTGTCCCTGATGTTGCTCAGAGGGCCTGCCATTTGAAGCTTCCTTCTTTAGGCTGAAGGGATCTAGCTTTGAATGGCAATGTGAAAGAAGATGAGCCTCCTTTACTACTGGGAGAGATCTCACATTACACTCTAATATATGCAAGTGGCTCTAGCCAGAGGCCTTGTGGGGTTAAATGTGGTTGGGGAAGGAAAAAAACAAAATATTTTCTCTTCCCTCAGTTTTACTGGTTTGCTACCCTTTAGGGGGGAGATAAAATCAGAGTGGCTAATTAGCAGAGATCCAGAGAACAAAGAAATATATCTGGCCGTTTCCATTGATCCGCTGAAGCAAAACAAATCAGGGATACCTCACTAATAACTAAATGTGTCAATGACTTTTTTTCTCCACTCACTATTACTGAGTCAACATTTTTATGGCAGGTCATAAAATAACAAGAGTGCTTGCAACAGAATCTAGGATTGTATGAAGGTGGGGGTTGTATAGAGGGGTTATATCAATTATGATTAACACAATGATAAAGACCATGATTTCTCTTTACTCTCCCTGGAGTCCTAGGATAAAGCAAGCCCAGGGAAACAGAACTGTTCACTAAGCTACTTTAGTGGCACAGAGCTCCCAATTAATAGAAGGTAGGCCAACGATTGTCTTGGCATCATGTGGGGCTGCTCAGGTTCTACTATGCAGAGGGACCACCTATTGGCATTGCTAACACTTGGATGGCTGGACCTCTTTTCTTATAATTATGATTGGATAATGGGGCTAGTAAATTTGTACTTCTATTGTATTTCTTATTAGATAATTCTGATTGGATAATGGGGCCAGTGAATCTGTATTTCTATTGTACTTCTTATTGGATAGTTATGATTGGATAATGGGGCTGGTGAATTCATATTTCTAATGTGTAAGTGATGTTAATCTGACCTGTGGGCCACCCAGGGAAATATGGAGTGGTTCACAAGCCTGGGAGGATCCTGCAGGGAAGAGCTGTGTGGCTTCATTAAGAGGTGGTAGAAACTACTTCACTGGAGCCAGTTTCTTCACAAGGATGGGCCTGCTTTGGTGAGTCTGAATTAGGGTGGGACCTTCACTTTCAGGTAGCTCATTTGTATTTTTCCCTCAACATTCTGCTCACATAAAATAAAACTCATCTGCAAGATAAATGTGGTCAGCAAACCATTAGATTGAAACACTTGACTTTGTCATATATAGTACAAGAAGTAAAAGGGAATTATTTAGTTAATCTGTGTAAGGTAGATTATAAAATAAGAAAACCACTAAATTCTCAAAGTATGGAAAAAAATCACAGAATAAGAGTCTCATACTTTGAATGTCTAAATGTTTTCTTTTTAAACCTCAGGTGTGACAAAAGACAGCACATTCTTTTGTTCAGAGAAAGAACATAGTCTTTCATACAATTTAAAAACAAAGGAATTGGACATTTTCTGTTTATATCTCAATTAATTATCTTCAGCTGAATCCCAGGCTCATTATGGGCGCGACTGCTTCTTTGGGGGATGTTAGTAAATAAGGATTTATTTATTCATTTTTTTTCTGCTGACAGCAAAGCCAATTAGTGTATCTTGGTTGGATCAGGACACTGTGAACTGAAGCGAAAATGACATTCAGAAAGGATTTCTTTCCAAGCTCTCTGTCTTTAGGAAGTCTCCAAGCAGTGACCTTATATTTGGAATTCAGCTTTCAGCTGGTGTATCCGGCATTAAAGGTGACAGCGAAAATAAAAGTCTTCCTTCCAAAGATTGTGTGTGCCTTTGGCAAAGGTTATAGATGTGATGTCTTTGAACATCCTTCTTCATGATGGCTCTGTCGCTGGAAATGGGCAGAGCAAACGGGAAATCTGCAGCTAGCTAGAGCCTCTTTCAGGGTAATGATTGTCAAATCCTTTACCTCTTGAATGCAGAACAAGTGTGGATTTTATATTTACATCTAAATATCTGGCTTGTTTGCCATTCTGTTTCTTCCCCCTCTTACCCTGTCAGATCTTCCTAGGCATAGATTAAAAAAAATGCGTTTAAATAAAAAGAGGAAAGGATAAGTAAGTCTAACTCTAAATAGTTTAATCTTATTCTAAGCCAGTGTTAGTGGTTTTTAGGATTACAGACAAGTCATTAACTCTTGCTGGCCCTGGACTCTTTCCCTGGTTCACCTTGACTTTTAAGCGGGGTGAACAGAAGGCAGAAGCATAACATGTGCCCTTTCCAGTCCACTGCTACCTCCTGGAAGGATCCAGATGCTCAAAACACCGTGGGGTTACAGGTTATTTTCATTACAGGAATTAAGTATTCACTGTCCAGAGTGCTTTGGGTACTGGAGACAGTGATAAGAAATAACAAAGTAAATTCACATTAACTTTTCTACAAACTGATTTCCTGTGTTCCAGCACAGGCCAATTCAAATGTGTGGATCATTCTCAAGGATCCTGCCCCTCAGAACCCTTTGTACTGATTCAAGCCATGCCTTCTCTTGATAGAGTTTTATGGCTATCTAAGTTGACCTGTTTAGAATCTGGTTGTCAGTGGAGCAAACTTTAGAATGAGATCCCCATGTGTGCTACCCCTGGCATTCCTGACGAACTAGTAGTGAATGGTGTGTCCTTAAACAGAGTTTGCCACATCCATCATCACACAACTTGGTATTAGAACTAGCTCTGTCTATACTGTTTTCCTTATAGCAGAAGGATAATTGAATTAATTATCCTTAACAATATATTAAACAATTTGACTGTGAGCCTTTTCTCTACATGGTCTAAGGAAGACTTTCCTAGGACTATGATACTGAACCTTGGATGAGATGACAGGAAAAGGAGATGACTCCAGTGGAAAGTGCAGGATGAAATGTGGGCATATGTCAATGGTGCTGCAATGTCCTAGGGTGCTTAGAGGACCACTCATAAAGTTGATGAAGACAATGGCCACTGTTGGCTGTCTTTTGATGGCAGGAAGCAGAAAGGTATATAAGGTCAGAGGACCAGGAACTCAGTTGTTAAGCTTTTAGGCTTTTAGCAGCAGTTCAGCTGAGATCCATTCGGATGAGGACACAGAGGCTTCCAGTTTGAGGAAACAAGATCAGCTGAGAAATTGGTGAGGTGAGGTTAGCCGTGGCTTGTTCTGTTTCCCTGATCTTTCAGCCTTTACCCCAATACCTGGCTCCCAGGTTTGTTTTTATTAATAAGACCGTCTAACAATTCGTGCTATAGACTTTTGCCAGTGTAGGTTCATATTTGCAGCTTCGTCAGAGTAAGTACACATTTTCTCCCATTGTAGCATCCATGGTAACTGATGCCCATGTGCAGTTTTTCTGATGTTGGAGCCCCACTGGAGGCTGATTTTCCTTTCCCTTCTGCGGAAAGCTTCCTGTTGCAATATAGGCCTTGAATTGTTTCTTAATGTATGAGTGCTATCTAGCCTCAATGCACTTTCTCCAAAGATACATAGTCTTGTGTGAACAATCTTGTCTTCCTGCTATCCTTTCAGATCTAATGGTGGCTGAAACAAACTCTGCAGTCAGAGGGACTTGGTTCAAATGTTATCTTTCCTCATTAATAGCTCTGTGACTTACAGTAAATAAGCAAATTTCTATGCCTGGCTTTTTACACCTGGAAGCAAGACAATGTGAAGACTAACAGCTATGGAATCAGAGGTTTACTGAGAAGAATACACAAAATTCTTATGTAGAATCTTCAACAACATCTATGCAGTCAAATCCTTTACAGTAGATTTACTTATATGGGAAACAGCCTACATTTTTGGAGAAAATTTGGCCTCTTCTTGTAACTTTGTGAATCAAGTTGGAAGTAAACTATACCTCAGCCATGATGTTTTCCTTTTATCGTGGGGAGCTCACCATCTACTGGGGAGGATCTGACTGGCATGTAGAAATGCAAAATATAAAGCCGAAAACGTCTACTGCTTTAAATTGGATAGGTGTTAAAGAAAGGTTCAAGAAAGGTCAATGTATGACCTTGAAACTCCCAACCAGGGTGAAGCTCTGAGCTACTGCAAGGTGGTAATGCAGATAGAGGAGACAGAGTTGCCTAGTAGAGAGGAATGGAAAGGGAAAGCAGTAAGGGACACACATCCCAACTCCAGGAAATGCATGCATAAGAAACAAGTGCTAGCTTTTATTATGATACACCAACCAAAGAGATTTAGCAACTGAAATCATGTGCTTAAGAACTAGAAAATTGAAAAGACCTTGTTGCTGCTGTTGACTTTCTACAACTTGATAGTCAAAATGAATAACTTAGTGGATCTGAGCTCTTTTTTTTTTTTCCTCATCCTTGTTGCCAATAGACAATTATATCCCTCATTGTTCTCAAATGGACTCCATATTAAGAATAAAATACTTCTCTGAAGGTGTATTGAATGATAAAATGAACAGATAACTAGGAGACTGATCTGAATCCTTGATGATGAGATATCCAACAGAATGATAGCATGGAGAAAATAGAAGATATTCTATGTGTAAACCAGCCTCAGCAAAAACATCACTATTGACAAATTATGTGGTTTAAAATTGTCTGCTAATTGAAAATATACTAGAATTAAAAAAAATCAGGCCTGTGAAAATCTTAAGTGGTTTTAAGTATAAACGGCACTAATTAGAATCCAAATTATTCTTGACACAAAGTGGTTTTTCAAGGGGTATTGGTTACAGATTTATTATTATCACAAAGTATACATATTGTTTTATATAAGTTCTCATACCTACACCATGAAGTAGATGCTGTATCTGTCACTGTTATATAGCTGTACAAATGAAAAGCTAGAGTAATTAGTTTGTTCAACAAGATGTGGCTAGTAAATGACAAGAGTCAAATATTTGAGTCCAGATAATTGGAAACCAGAGCTTAAGATATTCTCATGCTCTTCCTTGCTTGATTTCCTGAGATCTCTGTGCTTGAAGAACTGCACAGATTTCCAGATAACAAAGGAAAAAGAGATTAAACTTCCAAGTGAGATGAGAGGGTGTAGCTGGAGTTTTTTCTCCGGGTCCTACCAAGCCCTGGCAGTCTGACAGCCCACTTATAAAATAAACACACAGACGCTTATATTGCTTACAAACTGTATGGCCGTGGCAGGCTTCTTGTTAACTGTTCTTATATCTTAAATTAATCCATTTCTATAAATCTATACCTTGCCACGTGGCTCGTGGCTTACTGGCATCTTCACATGCTGCTTGTCATGGCGGCGGCTGGCAGCATCTCCTTCCGCCTTCCTGTTTTCTCCAGTTTCCTCTCTGTTAGTCCCGCCTATACTTCCTGCCTAGCCCCTGGCCAATCAGTGTTTTATTTATTGACCAGTCAGAGCAATTTGACATACAGACCATCCCACAGCAAGAGGGTTTCCCCAAAATGTAATATTTGGTCTGAACCGTAGGGCTACATAGTTCTTAGCAACTGCAGGTATCATAGGGGAATACAATGTTAGGAAAACAGACCCTTAGAGGCTGTGCTCTTGTATCTTTGGGAGCAAGGTCCATCACCATCTATCAAAGCAGAGATGGGGCATGCCATTATATTTGTAATTGCACTGTTAACTGTAAAAAAGGTAAAAGAAAAATGCACATAAAATACTAATCTGATACGTTGTATTGAAGCAGTTAAAAATACAAACTACACGAATCATCAAAAACATGACTTATACAGAGTCATAGAATCTAGTCACCCATAGTGATACAGGAGATATCAACAAGTGGTAAAGGCAGGTGAAGATAACCAATTACATTTAAATTTGTATTCACGTATGCTATTGACAGAGAAAATCTTAAAAGGATTTTACCAAAATGTTAAGAATGCTTGCTCCATCTAACTAGTCTGAAGTGTTTTCCTTATTTTTCTGCATGGCTTGCATTTAGGCAATATATATGCGTCCACAAACAATCAGTTATGAAAAGAAAAGCAAAAACACAGTAAGTATAGGAGACCAGACAACTTAAATGTTAGCTAAAAGATTTGCAGAATATGTGTGTTAGTCAAAGACAGAGAAATTAGAAAACTAAGATGGATAAGTGCAACATCCTTCATATATTTCTTTCACTGCACATGGCTGTTGACTTGGTGACCAGTGTACTTTCAGGGAATAGAATGATTCCAAGCCAAGGAAGGCCTCCTGTTTAGGAGACTCTAAAGCTTCGATTCCAGTGAAACTCTTCAAAGTGTTGCCACCCTTGTGTGCCAAAGCACATCACTGATCATTTTGAGCACTTTGAGCACTGATCAGTGCTCTTAATCTTCAGAGTTGACATACAGTAGCCAGGGCAGCAGAACCCATGTTGCTAGAACCACTGACCATATGCAAAAGTATAAGTTCCTGAAAATAGAATATTTACAAAAAAGAAAAGAAAAGGGAAAAATCAGAAATAAGAAATAAGAAAAGAAAAAGGCAAACAAAAAATTACTGAGTCACAATCAGCATGGAAAATTATGCATCGATAACAGAAGACCCCCTGAACTCCAGGAAAGAGATGGACAGACAAACCAAAAGTGCATGCTTCAAAACACCCTGTTTTCTGTGTCAATCTGACATTGAATATCAGGAATAAAAGGCTCAACAGATATAAAATGAATACTTGTGAATGCAAAATGCTCACTGAGATCACCGAACCTGGTAGTTCATGTTTGCTCTCATTATCAGCTCTTTTGTTTTTCATTCCTACCAGTCTCTATATAAAGAATCTTAATCTTCATCATGTTGCCTTCTGCTAGGAAGTTCAATTCTGACTGTTGATGAGCTGTGATATTTATGCCTGTGTTTGTCTTCAAGAGAGTGCTGAGGCGTTAGTCTCACTATGGTGATGGCCTTGCTTAGGCACAACTGCCAGTCACCGCACAGTTTAGACCCCTCAGAGGGACAGCAGTTTGGGAGATAAAGTGCTGGCTCTGAGCTCTTGTCGGTATATGTATTGGAGACTAATGTTCATTTTCCACTTAATAACATTCATCATCTGCATCTTAGGCTTTCCAAATCTGGCCTCCTCAAAGTCTTCATAAAGTTAAACTACACATAGGATGATGGTTTCCTCTCACCCCACAATTCCCATGTCTACTCAGTCCTATATGCAGGATTCCTAGTTGCATGTTGGCCTAGTGTTCCCTTCACTAGAGAAATAAACACACAGGAATCTGTATGCTAGACTGAATAATGGCCCACCAAGATGCCTGCATCCTAACCTTCAGTGTCTGTGAATGTTACTGTGTGTGACTAACAGGTGTGATTAAATTAAGGATCTTGATCTCTGGAGACTATTCTGGATTATCTAGTGGAATCCAAATTTAACCATACCTATTCCCTTAGTTGAGGGGCACAAAGACACTTAATTTCAGAACTAGGCACACAAAGGTGGAAGGAAGTGCTTGGAACAACGTGGGGAGGGGTCACTGTGTACTGATACAGGCAGCATTCAGAATGAGGAAAGACATAGTAACTGATTCTCACCAGAGCCTACAGAGGGAGTAGCTCTGACAACATCTTGACCTTGTTGAATGAACCTCTCAAACTGCAACAAAATACATTTGCAATGTTCAAAGTCACTCTATTTGCAATAATTTTCATAGCAGCAAGTGGAACAAAGCAGAGATCCTTTGCGCAAATATCCTTTCCATTCTATTCCCGTGCAGCTACAAGGTGCCATAAAAGGAAAGAGTTTATTTCTTTCTGTCCCTGATACTACTTGTGATGGTTACTGTAAGTTGTCAAGTCAACAGAGTGTGGAAACACCTGAGAGAGAGAGAGGGAGAGAGAGAGAAACAGAGAGAGAGAGAGAGAGAGAGAGAGAGAGAGAGAGAGAGAGAGAGAGAGACAGAG
>CABHPR010121408.1:17016-46008 GCA_902168415.1 Peromyscus melanophrys | reverse complement strand
GGGGGAGGGGGGAGAACAAGGGAATCCGTGGCTGATATGTGGAACTGAATGGTATTGTAAAATAAAATAAAATAAAATAAAATAAAATTAAATTAAATTAAATTAAATTAAAAAAACAAGTATCTGTGGGACCAAAAGCAAACTCAGTCCCAGAGCACTGAGTTTGCGATGGACCTAGTCTTTGTGCAAAGTTTGGTTCAGGGACCAACAGTGGCGGCGGCAGCTAGGAGTGTAGTTCTCCAGATATATCCAGCTCTCAAACAAATATGGTAGGTTTGTTTTGTTTGGCTTTGTTTTTTGAAATAGGTTTTCATGTCGGCTGGTCTCAAGTTCACTATGTAGCTGAGGAGAACCTCTAACTTATGCTCCTCCTTATACAGAGGCATGTGTTTACCTCTGGAGGGCTAGGATTACAGGCCTGCATGCTAGGCTTTAAATATAATAGCTTCTTATTAAAATTCCTTACCATTACTAGGTATAAATTGATAATCTATGAGGCCAATTCTCCCCTTTTTGTGACCTTCAGTAGTATTGTAGTGATCAGGGATAACCTGTCTGGTGTCTGGTATTTTACAAGCTTGACTCTGTTAACTTGCTATTAAAAATGAGCCTTGCTATGAGTTCCTTTTTTAAGATTTATTTTATTTTCAGTTCTGCAGGTATGAGGTGTACACATGACATCTCCTGGAGCTAGAGATACAGGCAGTTGTGAGCAGTCCTATGAGGGTACTGAGAACAACACTCAGGTCCTCTGCTAGAGCAGTATGTGCTCTAAACCACTGAGCCGTTCGTTCCTCTAGCTCATGCTATGAGATTTTAATATAGTTTTTCTCATTTAAGCATCTGTACATAAATGAAGGCTGGCTCCATAGCAATGGCTAACACACTTTTTGTAAAATTCCAGAGAATAGATATATTTTAGACGTCACAGGTCACACAGTCCCTGTCATAAACACTCAGCTCTACTGTTACAAATGAAAGCAGCCACGGACAACAGCTAAAAGATGGCTGTGACAGCTGAGTGTGGTGGTGCACGTCTATAATCCCAGCACTCAGAAGGCAGAGGCAGGAGGATCTCTGTGAGTCTGAGGCCAGCCTGTTCCATATAGCGAGTTGCAGGACAGTCAAGATTGCATAGAGAGACCCTGTCTCAAACAATAACAACAAATGACTGTGGCTGTGTTCCAATAAAGCATTATTTATACAAGGAGGCAGCCTGCAGAAGGCTGGAAGCTGTACTCTGCTCCTGACTGCTTCCAAAGAAGAATTGGCAGCTTTGAATTTTGCCACCATTAATTACTAGGTATGTGACCTTGCACTAGTTAGTGATCATTTTAGCTCCCAATTTCCTTATCTGGAGAATAAGAGTAGTAACAGTCCCTACTTCATAGTGTCATCATGAACGCTGACTGATTCATGTGAAATATCCAGAGGGTCCTCCTCCCAAGAACCATCCAGTGACGTAAACACAAGCAGAAATCTTTTCTGACTTATTTACCTTTGTACAACCAGTTTTAAGCTCATAAAATCATGCATTCAACACTTGCAGAATTGATTATGTTAGTCACCATGTATTTTTAAAATCCAGAAATACCTGGTGGCTAACATATATACAATGGAATTTTATTCAACCATAATGAAAAGTGAAATCATGATTTTTACAGGAGAGTGGATGGAATTGGAAATATTTATACTAGAGCAAGTTGCCTAGACTCCGTAAGACAAATACCTCACGTTCCCACACATGGATTCTAGATGTTTATGTTTACATATGTGTGTATATATGGGGGCTATGGGTACAGCACATGAAACCAGACAAGGGATGATGAGACAGGAAAAGAGGCCTTCGGGATGGTACGGAAGGAGAATAACAGAATGCATGGGAGTGGAATAAAGTCTCCTGGGAGGAGGAAAGAGGCAAGGAGAGGAAAACGGGACAGGAAAGACGAATGAGTGAAGAGGTTCAGCAAAAACAAAGTATGTGTAAAAATGTGATGCTGAGATCTATTACTTGGCTACTTTACAAAATTAAATAAATGCTAATAAGTAGTTTGTTTCTGGTTCTATTTTATTCAGAACTATCAAGATTTTTGCTGACTTTATGTGCCTGTATAACACTTAGGACCCACAAATGAGAGAAAACGTAATAATTGTCTTTCTGAGACGAGCTTAATTTCCTTAATATGCTTATCTCCAATTGCATCTGTTTTCCTACAGATGATGTAACCTCTCTCTTCTTTATGGATTAAAAAAGTCTTTGTGACATAAGTCACATTTACTTAATGCATTTCTCTGTTGATGGACAGCTGGATTGGATCTGTAACTTAGCTACTGTGGAGAGTGTTAAACGCCTGTAGTATGTTCCTACTAAAGTCTTCCAGATAAATATCCAAGAGGAGTAAAGCTGGGTCACATAGTAGATTCATTTTTAGTTTTTGAATTGCATAGTGATTGGACTCAATCACATTCCCCACAATGGGTGTATCAGTGACCCTGCTGTCCAGCATTTCTTACTTTTTCTTGATGAATAATTGTATGGTGTGGTGTGGTGTGGTGTGTGTGTGTGTGTGTGTGTGTGTGTGTGTGTGTGTGTGTGTGTACAGATGACATAAAAAGTAGAAGAGTAACTACCTGGAAAAACAAAAGAGACATTTAGGAGGAGGGAACAGGAAGGGAAGGGGGAACAGTGTATGGGGGGCTATGCTCAAAGTATATCATATACTTTGATGAAAATGGCCTCATGTAACCCAGAACAAAGAAATTTTAAAACTTTGAAAAAGAATCTCCACTGAAATACATGATAGTTTCCAGCATCTTCCAAGATCAATAGTGTTTTATTCTTGTTTATTACTTTTTGATGGGTTTCTCCAATTGTCAACAGATTTGTATATTGGTGAAGATTTTGTTCCTTCTGCTTACTTTTTCTTTTATTTGTTTTTTGTTAGGTTATTTATTTGAGTTATTTCATTTAGGCAGTCATTGCTATGAACCTCTCTTGATAGTACTTTTGATGAATCCTATATGTTGTAACATGCTGTGTTAATCATCTCAATATTATTTTGAAATGCTCTGCCAATTTCTTCATTGATGTTGGTTTTCCAAAAGGATGTTCCTTGATTCCCATGGAGGTGCAGATTTGCTGAAGCTCCTTTTGATGGTTTCTGTATTTCTATCATTGTGTATACTTGACATGACTTCAATCTTCCTCAGTTTTGCTGAGACTTGTTTAACAGCCTAATATACAACCTCTCCTGGGGAATTTTCTGTGTGAAATTACCTGCAGCCTGTTAGGTCCATTTGGCCAAAACAGTAGCTTGTATCCCATGCTTCGTGTCATTTTCTATCTGGATGGTCTGCCCATTACTGGAAGTCTGGAGTTAAAGTTTCTTACTGTTGCTATACAAGAGCTTCTCTCTCCAACCATGTACGTCAATATTTGCTTAATGCACTTAGGCTATCCAATGGCAGGTGCATGCATCTTCATAATGTGTCTCCTTGCTGAATTGATCCCTTTAATACTATGTAATTCCTTCCTTTGTCTCCTCCTTTAACATTTTTAAAAATATAAAGTCTATTTTATCTTTTAAAAATATAGCTACTTTCCCCTCTCTTTCAGTTTATAATTTCAAAGATTATCTTTTCCATTCCTTCTCTTTCAGTCTACATGTCTCCTTGAAGTGAGATGAGTCTTTTTTATTTTTGAGAAGTTCCTAGTTGGGTCATTTTTCCTCATTCATTCAGCTACTTCACATCTTTTGGCTTGAGAAAGTTATACACTTATAGTCAGAATAATTACTAAAAAGTAATGATACACTACTGGCATTTTAAAATTGTTTTCTAGTTGTTTTGTATATCTGTTCATTTTGTGACACTTGTTTGTTTATTTATTTAGAGGTGGACACATGTGGAGTTCAGAAGTCAACTTGTGGGGGCTAGTTCTCTTCTTCTACCATGTGGTTTCTGGGAAGCAAACTCAGGTTACCAAGCTTGGTAATGAGTGTCTACTAAGCTGTCTCACCTGCCATTTGTAGATCTTTTCTTTTTTTCTTTCTGTTTTCCTTTATGATTAAGTAATCTTCTCTAATAGTATCCTTTCAGTTGGTTTTGGGTTTTGTTTGCTTGCTTGTTTTAATGTGTACAGGTGTTTTGCCTGCACATGTGTATGTGCACCATGAACATGCTTGGTGCCCTTGGAGGCCAGAAGAGGGCCCCAGAACCTCTGACACTGGAGTTAACGACAGTTGTAGGTCACCAGCCTGGTGCTGGCAATTGCACCCTGGGTCCTTTACAAGAGTATCCAATATTCTTAGCTACTGAGCCACTTCTCCAACCCTTTCTTTGATTCTTTTCTTTTTAGTTTTTTATATATTGTAGGTGTCTATTCTCATCTTATAGTTATGACAGGTCATTTTAAGGTCATAACAGCCCAACTCTGATCACGAAGAGATTACACTTTTCTTCTACTCCTACTTCAGCATTCTGAGTTTCACTGTCACAACTTGCATTTTTTATATTACATATAATTTAACAACTTATCATGCTGCTATTTTTAATAATTTTGTCTCATCACCTTTATATTAATGCTATAACTTAAACATGACCTGCATAGCACAAGATTGTTCTAAATTTGACTGTTTACCTTCTGCTCAGTTTTATGTGTTTTTGTGTTGTCACAAGTGTCCTTTCTTTCAGCTTGGTGATGTACCTGTGGCATTTCTCATGACACAGTCTGAGTGATGATGCCTTCCTATGCTATTGTTGGTCTAGAAAACACTTTATTTCTCCTTCATTTCTGAAGAATATCTTTTCTGAATAAAGTGTTCTTACATGACACAGCTTCTTTTTAACCATTAGCATTTTGAAAATCTCACCTCATTTTTTCATGACCTAGAAGGTTTATGCTAAGAAGTCTACTATCTCAAACCAAAATTAATCAAAAGAGATGGAGAAGGACATCTCATCAAAGTCATCAAAGGAAAAGCCCATCAAGATGATGTCTGAAATCTGAACATCTATGCCCCAAATACAAGGGCACCCACATTTGTAAAAGTAACATTACTAAAGCTTAAACCACACATCAGACACCACACATTAATAATGAGAAACTTCAACACCCCACTCTCACCAACAGACAAGTCTTCCAGACAGAAACTAAACAGAGAAATAATGAAACTAACAGATGTTATGACTCAAATGAACCTAACAGACATCTACAGAACATTTCACCCAAACTCAAAAGAATATATCTTATTCTCAGCACCTCATGGAACCTCCAAAATTAACCACATACTCAGTCACAAAGGAAGTCTCAACAGATACAAAAAAAATTGAAGTAACTCCCTGTATCTTATCAAATCACCATGGATTAAAGTTGGACTTCAACAAAAACACAAACTACAGAAAGCCTACAAACTCATGGAAACTGAACAACTCTCAACTGAATTACCAATGGGTCAAGGAAGAAATAAAGACAGAAATTAAAGACTTCTTAGAATTCAATAAAAATGTATATACAATATACCCAAATTTATGGTACACAATGAAAGCAATGGTGAGAGGAAAGGTCATATCACTAAGTACCTGCATAAAGAATTGGTAGAAATCTCACACTAGTGACTTAACAGCATACCTGAAGGCTCTAGAACAAAAAGAAGCAAACTCACCCAAGAGGAGTAGATGGAAGGAAATAATCAAACTGAGGGCTGAAATCAATAAAATAGAAATAAAGAGAACAATACAAAGAATCAATGAAACAAAGATTTGGTTATGTAGATGGATTTTTCTTTGGGATGCAAGCTCACAAAAAATTACATGGAGATTTATTATTGATTATAAAAGCTTAGCCAATAGCTTAAGCTTGTTTCTAACTAGCTCTTATAAATAAACCAATTTATAATTGATTTACTTTCTGCCTCACAGCTTTATGACTTCATCTCTGTATTACCAATCTTGCTTGCTCTGACTCTTTTGGCATGTCCCTTCTTCCCAACATTCTCTCTGTCTCAAAAATCCTGCCTAATGATTGGCCTTTCAGTTTTTTATTAAACCAATAAGAGTGACACATCTTCACAGTGTACAAAAAGATTATTTCGCAGCATTTCCCCCTTTTTGTCTAAAAAAAGAGGAAAGGTCTTAACTTTAACACAGTAAAACTATATACAATAAGAACAACTATCAAGAAAGAATTACACTCACAATGTCCAGTTCATTTGTATTTGGCAAATTCAGAGAAAATACTCCATTAACTATCCACTCTTTTTTTTTCATTTCTATATATCCTTTTTTATTTTATAATTTAATTTAATTTTACATATCAGCAATGAATTCCCCTGTCCTCCTCCCTCCCCCCCCCCCGCCCTCCCCCCAGCCCACCCCCCATTCCCATCTCCTCCAGGGCAAAGACTCCCCTGGGGATTCAGCTCAACCTGGTAGATTCAGTCCAGGCAGGTCCATTCCCCTCCTCTCAAGCTGAGCAAAATGTCCCTGTATAAACCCCAGGTTCCAAACAGCCAGCTCATGCACTAATGACAGGTCCCGGTCCCACTGCCTGGGTGCCTCCCAAACAGTTCAAGCTAATCAACTGTCTTACTTATCCAGAGGGCCTGATCCAGTTGGGGGCTCCTCAGCTATTGGTTCATAGTTCATGTGTTTCCATTAGTTTGGCTATATGTCCCTGTGCTTTTTCCAAGCTTGGTCTCAACAATTCTCATTCATACAATCCCTCCTCTTTCTCACCAATTGGACTCCTGGAGCTCCACCTGGGGCCTGGCTGTGGATCTTTGCATCCGCTTCCCTTGGGCATTGGATGAGATTTCTAGCACGACAGTTAGGGTGTTTGGCCATCCCATCACCAGAGTAGGTCAGTTCAGGCTTTCTCTCGACCATTGCCAGTAGTCTATTGTGGAGCTATCTTTGTGGATTTCTGGGGACCTATCTAGCACTTTGCTTCTTCCTATTCCCATGTGGTCTTCATTTATCATGGTCTCTTATTCCTTGTTCTCCCTCTCTGTTCTTGATCCAGCTGGGATCTCCCACTCCCCTAAGCTCTCTTTCCCTCGAACCTTGCCCTGTCTCGAAAAAACAAAAAAAAAAAAATCCCAGGAGGATATAATATTACCTGAGTAAACAGGAAGTGCAGAGCAAGCAACTTCTAAAACTAAAAGAAATGACAGAAATAGCTGGCTTCCTGGACAGTCACCCATGGTTCCTCTGCAACATTGGGACATCCATCTTCAGCCTACAGAACTGGAATATCTAACAGATGTTTCTGTGAAGCAGGAATTTTTGAAGGACTGTCCCACCCTGTCTTGGTAAAGTTCAGCAGTCACTATTTTGTGTCCTGCTTTTCCAGTTTGGACAGAATACTGTACACAGCCAAGGCAAGGGCATTTTCTTGCTCAAATAGCTATCTTTTGCCACAAAAAAGTAAACTCCAGTTGGGGGTTCTTTGATTCCCATCATCTTTTTTTGAAGTAAATTGATACTGCCAAGAGCAGGCATGTCTCACAGTCAAGAAAAGTCATATTATTAAAACATTTTAAATGCCATATTCTGTAGGTCTTAGAAGTGTTTGCAAATCACCTATATATCTAAAATATATCTCTGTATGACCTTGAAAATATACCTAACATGACTATTAGTTTGATAGTTATACATAACTATTAACCTGTATGTCTTTATTATGCTAAATAGCTTTTAAGGACTAAAACTTCACATTTCATTTTTAAATGAATTGCATTGGTACAATATCTTAAATAAGAATAGAAACATATATAAAGTATAACAAAAATAACCTTAAATTTGCATCAAATATACAAAAATATCTTAAACAAGAAATTATATATAGTATAACAAATATAAAAATTTGTATCAATATACAAAAATTCATGCCAATGTAAATATTAGAGATTAATAGTTGCTTTTAGTTTAAAATAGAATCAATGATCTGTCCTTTTATCCTATAATTTACATATCCCCCTTTTTCTTTTCAGAATGAGATCCCTGAATCTAATTTCCATTGCTTAGTTTCTTCCCTGACCACGACCAATAACAACTTGTAACCAACCCCCCTAAATGATGGCAAACATCCATTGAAAGACCAAAAACCACCCACCCTGCCCCTTGGGAATGTGAGCATTGTGTTCTCTACACTGCTTCCTGTTGTCAGGGGGCACTGGCATCTCTGGGGGATCCTGAGAAAATTGGGATAATGGTCAAGTCCTTTGTATAGTAGTCTGTGGGGCTGGACCATCTCAGCCAGCAGCCTTGAAGCTGTTCTGGATGCAGAACTCTGAGGAAACTGCAAAAGAGGCACTCTGAGAAGCTGGGTCACCTGGCCACCCATTTTTCACTGGTGTCTGGTCCCCTGGCTCTGAAAACACATAAACTTTCAAAGGTAATATACATATCTGCATTAACACAAGTATGGACTGTGCATTGTACACAAGCCAGCCAAAGATGATTTTTTTTGTTTTATGTTTAAGCAGATAAAATATATGTCACCTGTCTTGTAGTTTTTCTTGGTATATTTCTTTATGTCTGTGGTCAGGATTTTCAGGGGATCCTCCCCAGATCAAACCTGACCTCTATCAACCTTGAAGGAATCTACAGCCTTTTGTTTCCTGTGGAAACAAAAATATAACCTCTTCCTCAACACAATATATTTTTTTACTTCCATTTTGAAGTTAAGACATTTTTAAAATATATAGGTTAGTTTAATTTGGTAGTTTTTATAATCTAATGTCTCCCAGCAACTATTGTTTGCTCATCAACAATCAAAAAATTTGAAGTCAATAAAACACCATATAGGGCCCAGACTCCCTTTGTATTTTCCATCTCTATGTGGCTTATCCTTTTTATTTATTTTTTTATATTTATTTATTTATTTATTTATTTATTTATTTATTTATTTATTTATTTTGGTTTTCCGAGACAGGGTTTCTCTGTGTAGCTTTGCGCCTTTCCTAGAGCTCACTTGGTAGCCCAGGCTGGCCTCGAACTCACAGAGATCTGCCTACCTCGGCTTATCCTTTTATATTATTTATTTTTTCTTTAAAGACTTTATTATTTATAAACTATTTTTTCTATGATTGTCTATACCCATTTTCTTTGTTTTTTTTAAAGCCTGCACACATTGTTAAACACACTGTAACCTGTTTGGAGGTTTGTTTTTCTTTTTTTATCTGAAACTGCTTTACTGCATATCTGTAATCTTTTCTGTCTACATGAGCAAAACTTAAACCTCTGCACAGCTTAGTTCATTGCACACTGGCAGCTCAACTCTGCAGGCAAAGGCCAGGAGATGTGTCTCTGTACGGCAGCCTTCACGAGAGACTCCGGGACTAGGAAGCCATGTTTGGCTCCATTTTTGTGCGTTTGGAAGCTTTTTTAAAGCTTTCTCAGGTCTTATGTGGAAATACATGCCCCGTGTTGGATGCCATTTGTAGATAGATTTTTCTTTGAGCCATCGGCTCACAAAACCCAACACAGAGACTTATTATTAATTATGAAAGCTTGACCTATAGCTTAGGCTTGTCCCGCTAACTTTTATAACTTAAATTAACCCATTTCTATTCATCTATGTGTTGCCGTGTGACTCATGGCTTTTACATCTCCTCCTGCATGTCTGTTCTCTCTGAAACTCCCTTCTTCCCAGCATCTTCTCTGACCCAAAAATCCTGCCTAGCTACTGGCCATTCAGCTTTTTATTAAACCAAACTGAGTGACACATCTTCACAGTATATAAAAAGATTATTCCACAACCTGGTTCTTTGAGAAAATCAACAAGATAGACAAAGCCTTATCCAAACTAACTAAAGGTAGAGAGATAATATCCAAATTAACAAAATCAGAAATGAAAAGGGACAACCAACACTGAGGAAATCCAGAGAATCACTAGGTCATACTTCAAAATCCTGTACTGCATAAAATTGGAAAATCTAAAGGAAATAGACAAATTTCTTGATAGATGCCAGATACCAAAACTAAATCAAGACCAGATAAATAATTTAAATAATCTATAACCCCTATGGAAATAGAAGCATTCATTATAAGTCTCCCAACCAAAAAAGAAAATCCAGGGCCAGATGGTTTCAGTGCAAAATTCCACCAGATTTTCAAAGAAGAGCTAATACCAATACTCTTCAAATTATTCCACAAAACAGAAACAGAAAGAACATTGCCAAATTCTTTTTATGAGGCCATAGTCACCCTGACTACCCAAACTACCCAGAATCAAAAGAGAAAGAGAATTACAGACAAATTTCCCTCATGAATATTGATGCAAAATACTTGCAAGACAAATTCAAGAACTCATCAATCATGATCAAGTAGTCTTCATTCCAGAGATGCAGGGATGGTTCAACATATGAAAATATGTCAGTGTAATCCACCATATAAACATATTGAAAGAAAAAAACACACGATCATCTCCTTAGATGCTGAAAAGTCCGTTGACAAAATCCAACACCCCTTCCTGATAAAAGTCTTGGAGAAAGTAGGGATATAAGGAACATACCTAAACATAATAACAGCAATATACAGCAAGCTGACAGTCAACATCAAATTAAATGGAGAGGAACTCAAAGCAATTCCACTAAAATCAGGAACAAGACAAGGCTGTCCACTCTCTCCATATCTACTCAATATAGTACTTGAAGTTCTAGCTAGGGCAATAAGACAACAAAAGGAGATCAAGGGGATACAAATTGGAAAGGAAGATGTCAAAGTATCACTATGATGATCCAGATGATTATAGTATACATAATCAACCTCAAAAATTCTACCAGGGAACTCCTATAGCTGGTAAACACCTTCAACAATGTGACTGTATACAATATTAACTCAAAAAATATCAGTAGCCCTCATATACAAACAATAAATGGGCCAAGAAAGAAATCGGGGAAACAACACCCTTCACAATAGCCACAAATAATATAATATATCTTGGGGTAAGTATAGCCAGACCTTTTTGTTGGGACTGCTGGCTCTCCATGAATGACATGGATACTTATTATTTACTATAAAAGCTTGGCTGATAGCTCATGCTTGTTACTAACTATCTCTTACAATTTAAATTAACCCATTTTTATCAATCTACTTTTTATCTTGTGGCTTTATTACCATTTATTCTGTACTGCCTATGATGCTTCCTCTCTGTCTGGCTGGTGACTCTGCCATCTTCTTCCCAGCATCCTGTGTGCCTAAAAATCCTGCCTAGCTTTTGACAATTCAACTTTTTATTAAACCAATCAGAATGACACATCTTCACAGTGTACAAAAAAATTATTCCACAACAGATAACTCTAACAAAGTAAGTGAGAGACCTGCATGAGAAGAACTTCAAGTCTTTGAAGAAAAAAAATGGAGATCTCAGAAGATGAAAAGATCTCCCATGCTCATGAATCAGTAGGATTAACATAGTAAAAATGGCCATTTTACCAAAAGCAATCTACAGATCCAATGCAATCCCCATCAAAATTCCAACACAATTCTTTATAGACCTTGAAAGAACAATACTCAACTTCATATGGGAAAAAACAGGATAGCTTAAAAACAATATACTATATAATGAAAGAACTTCCAGAGGTATCACCATTCCTAATTTCAAGTGCTACTACAGAGCTATAATAATAAAAACAGCCTGGAACTGGCATAAAAACTGACGGGTGGGTCAATGGAATCAAATCGAAGCCCCAGACATGAATCCACACATTTATGAACACCTGATTTTCAACAAAGAAACCAAAATTATACTATGGGACAAAGAAAGCATCTCCAAAAAATGTTGGTCTAACTTGATGTCAGCATGTCTAACTGGATGTCAGCATGTAGAAGAATGCAAATAGATTCATAGCTATCACCCTGAACAAAATTCAAGTCCAAGTGGATCATAGACCTCAACATAAATCCAGTTACACTGAACCTGATAGAAGAGAAAGTAGGAAATAGCCTTGAATACATTGACACAAAAGACAACTTCCTGTATAGAATATCAGTAGCACAGACACTACAATTGACAATTAATAAATGAGACCTCATGAAACTGAAAAGCTTCTGTAAGGCAAAGGAAACTGTCAATAGGACAAAAAGGTAGCCCAAAGAATGGAAAAAGAGCTTCACCTATCCCATATCTAACAGAGGGCTAATATCCAAAATATACAAAGAACTCAACAAGCTAGACATCAAAAAACCAAATAATCCAATTTAAATATGGGGTACAGATCTAAACAGAGAATTCTCAACAGAAGATCTCAAATGGCAGAGATATACTTGAAGAAGTGTTCAACATCCTCAGCCATCAGGGAAATGCAAATCAAAATGACTCTGAGATACCACCTTATGCCTGTCAGAATGGCTAAGATCAAAAACACTGATGACAGCTTATGCTGGAGAGGATGTGGAGCAAGGGGAACACTCCTCCACTGCTGGTTGGAGTACAAACTTTTACAGCCACTTTGGAAATCAATATAGAGGTTTCTCAGAAAACTGGGAATCAACCAACCACAAGACTCAGCTATACCACTTTTGGGCATATACCCAAAGGATGCTCAATCATAGTACAAGGACACTTGCTCAACTATGTTCATAATAAGCAGCTTTATTTATAATAGCCAGAATCTGGAAACAACCTAGATGCCCCTCAATTGAAGAATGGGTAAAGAAAATGTGGGGCATTTATACAATGGAGTATTACTCAGCTGTTAAAAGCAATTACGTCATGAAATTTGAAGGCAAATGGATGGAACTAGAAAAAAATCATCCTTAGTGAGGTAACCCAGACACAGAAAGACAAATATGGAATGTATTCACTTATAAGTGGATATTAGTGTAAAGTAAATGATAACCGTGCTACAAAACCCAGACCCAGAAAGACTAGGTAACAAGGAGAGCCCAAGAGGAGATGCATGAATCTCCTGGGGAAAGGGAAATAGGAGAGAGCTTGTAGATGGACTGGGTACAGGTGGAGATGGGAACATGAGGTATCATGTTGTGGAATAAATGGAGGGAGAGAGTATTGAAAGAGATGACTGGAAGGAGGGAGGCATTTCGGTGTCAGGTAGAAACGTGGTGCAAGAGAAACTCCCAGGAATCTACAAGGATGGCCCCAGCTAAGACTCCTAGCAATGGTGGCTGCATAGCCTGAACTGGCCATCTCTTGTGACCAGGTGGGACTTCCAGTGGAGGGAGTGGGAAACCAACCCTGCCACACAACCTTGGACCTACAGTTTGTTCTGCCTATGGGAAATGCAGTGAGGGTTGGGGGGTGTGAGGGTGGCACAGAGATTGTGGGAGTGGCCAACCAATGGCTGTTCCAGCCTCAGACCCATTCCACGAGAGTGAGTCCACCCGTGACACTGCTGGGAGTGCCAGACCCAGAGTGCTAGGACCTAGAGGCTGGGTGGCCAAGAGACCTAGGATAAAACCAAACATGACTAGGGGGAAAAAAAGTCAACATAATGTTGCCTAACAATATTCTGCTATACTCATAGATTGGTAACTACCCCAATTGTCATCAGAGAGCCTTCATCCTGTAACTGATAGAAACAGATGCAGAGACCCACAGCCAAGCATTGAGCTGAGCTCAGGGAATCCTGCTGAAAGGGGGAAGGAAAGATTGTATGAGCCAGAGCAGTCAAGGACATTATGAGGGAACCCACAGAAACAACTGACTGGGCTCATAGGAACCCACAGAGTCTAAACTGACAGTCAGAGAGCCTGCATGGGACCAACCTAGGCCCTCTCCATATGTGTGACAGTTGTGTAGCTTGGTCTACTGGTGGGAATCCTAGCAGTGGGAGCAAGTGCTGTCCCAAACACTTTGACTAGCTTTTGGGAGCCTATTCCTCATACTAGGTTGCCTTACTCAGCCTTAACACAAGGGGAGGAGCTTAGTCCTACCTCAACTTGATATGCCATGCTTTGTTGATACCCATGGGAGACCTGCCCTTTTCTGAAAAGAAACAGGAGGAGTAAATTGGGGGGAAGAAGATATAGGGGGAGGGATGGGAAGAGAAGAGGGAGGGGAAACTCTGTTCGGCGTGTAAAATAAACGAATAAATTTAATTAATAATTTTTTAAAAAGAAGTCTATCATCACACATGCATTATTTGATTCTTTCCTCACGGTGTTTTTCAGATCTTTACATTTGATTTTGAAAGCTTGATTGACTCTTACTGAAGACATTCCAGCAATCAATATTTATATATCCTCCAGAATTTGAGTTTTTCAGCTATTGCATCTCTAAACGGTTTTCCTTTGTCTTTGTCCCTCTCTAACATCAATAACTTCAATGTTTTATCTTTTAATTATATCCAATAACTCTGGAATCTTTACCCTTACTCTTCATTCCTTTTTTCATATCTCTCTTTTGATGAATATTTTCAAATAATGTATTTTCTAGTTCACAGATTCTGTCTTCTACTTGATCAGTTGTTATTGATGTTCCCCATTGCACTTTTCATTTTGTTCATCACATTTTTCAACTGTAGGATTTCTATTTTATTTCTTTAATTATTTCAATATCTGTTCAGTTTCTCTAATAAATTCTTGAATCACTTCTTGTATTTTCCTAAAGTTTGCTGAGCCACCTTCAAGCAAACATTTTGAATTCTTTGTCGAGCTGCTCATTCATCTCCATTACCTTGAAGTCGGTCGCTAGTACCTTATTCGGTTCATTTCATGAAAAGTAGGAAGTTAACTGTCTGGAGCAACAAAAGGGACATTAGGAAGCAGGAAGAGTGGAAGATAACAGGGCATAGAGGACTATGCTCAAGGTACATTATATACTTATACAAAAATGGCCTTATGTAACCCAGAATAAAGAAATTTTAAAACGTTGAAAAAGACTCTCCACTGAAATACGTATTTTCCAGCATATTCCGAGATAAATACTACTTTATTCTCAGGTTAGCGAATTTTGATGGATTTCTCTGATTATTCATTATCCTTGACATTTATAGCTATCATTCAATCATGACTTTTTTCAGTCCTACAGTCCAGGGAGGCTGTGGTCAGCCTTAGTCACTTTTGGGATTTTCTGAGCAGTTTTCTTGCCTCTGTGTTATTAGTAGTAGTTAGATTTCCATGAGAAAAAGTAAATCTGGTGAACAACTGGTATCTTCCTAATCAGTCTATCCTTTCTTTCTTTCTTTCTTTCTTTCTTTCTTTCTTTCTTTCTTTCTTTCTTTCTTTCTTTCTCTCTCTCTCTCTCTCTCTCTCTCTCTCTCTCTCTCTCTCTCTCTCCCTCTTTCTCATTTATAAATTTATATATTTATATAAGGATTTCACAAACAGGAAAATGTGAGTGGGTCAGATGCTTTGGGAGAGCTGAAATGTTTAGTAAGTGGGAAAATTGATTACATCCTTGTGGTGGTATTGTGTTCCCCAAAGGTGGTATTGTGTTCCCCAAAATATTGTGCACTCTAATAAACTCATCTGGGGTCAGAGAACAGAACAGCCACTAGATACAGAGGCCAGAAAATGGTGGCACTCACGTCTTTAATCCTAGCATTCCAGAGGCAGAAATTCATCTGGATCTCTGTGAGTTCAAGGCCACATTGAAAACAGCCAGGCATGGTGACACATGCCTTTAATCCCAGAAAGTAAGCCTTTAATCCCAGGAAGTGAGGGCAGAAAGCGGAAAGGTATATAAGGCGTGAAAACCAGGAATTAGGCTGGTTAAGCATTCAGGCTTTTGAGAAGCAGTTCAGCTGAGATTCATTTGGATAAGGACTCAGAGGCTTCCAGTCTGAGGAAACAGGATCAGCTGAGGAACTGGCGAGGTGAGGTAGCTGTGGCTTGTTCTGCTTCTCTGATCTTCCAGCATTCACCCCAATAACTGGCCTCAGGTTTGATTTTATTAATAAGTACCTTTAAGATTCATGCTACACATCCTCTATGTGCAATTATCAAGTAGCAATTCCATAACCTAAAAGATGTCCATGCCCTGAAGTTTAAGAGGTTTGATTAAACATACCTAACATCTTAGCTACTAGGAGTTGTTGCTTCCAGATGGCATCACATGATAATGAAATTAAAATGAGGCATTCTGAAGTCAGACAGCTTGTAATAAGTATTTGGTGGTTGCAGAAGTAGAATGTCAAGGAACAGTAAAGAGTTAAAATGTAGAAGAAGGAAAAGATTAAGAGGAGTTGGAATCTTCATGGCATACATAGATTGCCCCCAACTTACAGTGTTATTATCCTAATAAACCTAACACAAATTGAAAATCCTGTCATAATGCATTCAATACATCTAGCCTACTGCACATCACGACTTAGCCCCCTTAGTACTTACTTCAGCCCATAATTTGACAAAAGCCACCTATCATAAAAGCTGTTTTATAGTGAAGCACTGACTGTCCATACAATGTATTGAATTCAGTATCTTACAGACTCAGAATCGCTTTCCTTTGCAGTCAGGTAGTTGGCTGGAATTTATGCTTTCCTGCTGCTGTTTTGCAGCATGAGAGTATCATGCTATAAACTGCTTGCTTGGGAAGAGATAAACCCTAATATTTCAAATTTCAGTTCAATTTGTATTTAGCCTCTATTGCACTATCATAAGCTGAAAAAAATCATAATTTGAACCATTGTAAATCGGGGACCATCTTACTTAACATGTGTATGTGTACATATATCTGACTTCAAAACTTTGTCATGGTCTGGAGTTACTATCAAAGAGACAAATCAAACATTGAGCCCTCATTCTTTCTGGGTAAATGAATCCATTGAAATACTTCTCTAACAAAGTTACAAATTGTTTCTTGCATTTTCTTAAAGTTTTCAAAGCTAATGTTTTAAAATTGTCAGGCAGTAAACTTTGTGCTGGACAGTAGAGTGACATGTTTCTATCATGGATTCAGCCACTTGAACACACAAACAGAATATATTCTAATACATGTAACTAGAGGTTTCCATGTGGATTCCATTTGTTTTCTTTTGACACTGTGCTTATCTAACTTTCTGTCCCTGTGCACCCTCTTCCATCCCAGGCATTTTCTTCCAGTATCAGTATGAACTCACTACACTCATAAGCACTCTGATATATATAACTGGTATTTTTACACATTGTGGCTTCATGGATGAAAAATAGTCACCCTGATTTACTAGTCTGGCCTCATCTCCAGACTTTTCCCCCTTATAGAGCACAACTAATTAGCTATTTCAGAGAAACTATGAACAACATAATTTCATTTTTAACTTTTAAAATGATGCCCTTGGGATGATGGGAACCTGCTGGAAGAAGTGGGTCACAGTGTGGTAGCCTCAGTCTTTGTTATAGACCACTTACACCTCACACCTTTGTGTGATAACTCTGAGAAAGTGAAGTTGTATGTCAGATCTCATGGTCATCAAGTTTTTCCCTCAAGGTTTTGATCTGTATCTGACAATAATTCTGTAGAACTATTATTTCCTTTGAAGTTTTCATCCCCTCTCTCCTAATTTAATTTCCCATTGTGGATGATCTGGGTTACTTAATTTCTGCCCAAAATAGTATAGATGAATAGTCATATTGGAAATGGGGTTAGATTACATAAGCAATTCTCAACGTTCTCTGCACCATGGGAATTTTACAGTGTTCTCTCTGAACAGCATAGTAATTGTAATAGAGCTAATAGTGTGCTATGTCTTGTGATTAGCATTGCCTATGTGTTATCTTAGTCTATCTCCAGAACTACTAGCCCATGAGGGGAGGGGTATAGTATTGTTTCCAATTTGCAAATTAGGAAACTGAGGATTTAAAAAGATAAGTAACTTACTCAAAAGCATACAACTAATGGGTAGCTGAGACAAAATTTTAATTCAAAAATGTCTGAATCCAGACCTTTGTGTGTGTGTGTGTGTGTGTGTGTGTGTGTGTGTGTGTGTGTGTGTTGCCCAGAGGTTGACATCAGGTGGCTTCCTTTGTCACTGCCTTATTTTCTGAGACAACGTCTCTCTCTAAACCTGAAAGTTTCTAATTTAGCTAGACTGGCTGGCCAGCAACAGAGATCTTCCTGCCTCTGCCTTCAGTGCTGAGATTACAAGTGTTTTATCTCAACTTTTTAAATGCGTGCTGGGGATCAAAACTCCCAAACACTTTGCCAGCTGAGCCATCTCCCCAGCATCAGGCCTGTATTATCTTTTAACCATTCTTGTACATTGCCTCAAACCCTATTTTGAAAATTAGTCTACCCAATTTAAGCCTTTAAAAACAATAATCAAACAAACAAATGATTTTTCAGGTAAACTAAGTTGAAACAGTAATTTGTCTTGCCCCCAACTGACCTCATCACTGAAAACATGAACAAGTTAACTAAAATACAGTCCTTAGGGAAATTGTACCGGTGGAATAGTCCTGATACATTTTAACTCTTGGGTACAGTGTTTTTTCATCTTGCTAATTTATGCTTCCCAAGCTGACCTCAGTCATCTCAGGGGACCAACAACGGCTTGTTAGCTAAGTTAGTTATGATTGTTGTTTAACAATATTTTCAAGTCTGAATACTAGTGCAACTTCAAGACTAAGTTCCAAGCTACAAAAATGTCATTAGTAAAAGCCACTTGTCACTTTAAACAAAGAAAAGGATAGGATGGAATGTACACTTAGAACTAATGGGATAGGAATTTTGTCTGTTTTTTAAATGCTTTACCATCATGCTGTCGATTAGCAACACGTGTGACCTAGAAGTGGTCACCATTGCCACCTGGAGATTTTACAAGAACAAAAAAGCCTTGAGGTACAGCCCTTGAGGTCTCAGAATTTTGCCAAGGATTCTTGTAAATTCATAATGTATAGAAGTCCAAAGGAGTCCATCAAAAGGTAAGAATTTCATCCCTTACATCAGATTTTATATTAGAAAACTCCTGTGCCCGTCATCAGGCCAAGGCTTGGGTAGCCATTGGCCAGGGAGAGGCTGAGTGTGGAGCTTTGCAAAGAAAGCCACTGTGTCGTGCCTACTCAGAAGCAGCATTTGATACTTGGAAGCTTTTCAGGAACTCAAGCATTGTGAAGCCGTGCTTGTCAAACTGATGCCAGGCAGGGAGAAACATCTGTTCCAAAGAGTACGAGGTCACACATCCTAAGTGGGATAATATATACTCAACACTAAATCAGCCCTAAAACAGAGATATGAATATGTTCAAGGAGTTCTCTGCTTTTTGAAAATATCCACAGTTTTAATTTCACAGCAGTAGAAAATAGCAAATACCGGTATTAAAAAAGAAATAATCAAATGTTTTTAGAAAATACCGGTATTAAAAAAGAAATAATCAAATGTTTTTGGGTCCTCCTTTTGCATTAAAAATAAAAACTGTGATGGCACACATCTTGTTCAAAGACATTGCTGTAAAGAGAGGAAAATGCCTGGCAACCACAGCTCATTGTCCTAGAGCAGCCCTCAGCTGGATTTGCCTGGTGTGCTTTTGACTGTCTTTTGCATTCAGTGTTGAGCTCTCTCATTTTCAACTCTTCTTTCTCCAGAAACTAGAGCTAGGCCTTGTATAAGATAAAGTCTCCAAAAAAAAAAAAAAGGAAAGAAAAGATAAAGTCACAATAATATTTGTTAAAATAAAGCCAAGTGTTGTGATGTACACCTTTAATTCTAGCACTCGGGAGGCAGAGGCAGACTGAACTCTGTGAGTTTGAGGCCAGCCTGATCTATGTAGCAACTTCCAGGCCAGATAGAAATACACAATCGGAGCCTGTCCCGCAACCCCCTTCCCTCCCTCCTTCCATCCCCTCCTCTCCCCTCCCTTTTGTGTGTATGGAGGGGGATGTGTGAATTTCCCTGGAAACATCACTCTTTCTCCAAAATGTATATAATGTACATACATTTGTCAAAATTATTCAAGAAAATAAATATTAAGTAAGTAGGTAATGAAAGAGTAAGAAGATTGGAGAGGAAATAGAAGTTCAAAATCAGCATAATTTTTTAAAATTTATTTATTTTTGTTTTACGTGTGTAGGTGTTTTGTCTGCATGTATTTATATACACCGTGTGCATGTCTGGTGCCCATGGAGGCCAGTAAAGGGCATTCAGTTCTCTAGGACACTGAAGTTAGTAATGATTGTGAGCTGTCATATGGGTGCCACACATACTCAACCACTGAGCCAACTCTCTAGCCTGAAAATCAACATAATTTTGTGATGGGATGCTTGGGTGTACCACTTTACAGTGGTATAGTTTATTAGTTAAAAAAAATCAAAATATAGAATTAAAGGACTTCTCCTCTCCAGGACATCGGTCATTTATTCTGCACCTAGTGCATTGTTTAAAGAGCTATCATTTATGACAGACTTAATTCCAGGTTGATCTCAGCCTTAACTCCTGACCTGTCACTTACTAATTGGGCAAGCTAGTTAAATTTTTAAACCTCATTTTCTTCATTCAGAAAATATGAGGGGCTGAAGAGATCACTCAGCAATTAAGAGCATTGGGTACTTTTCCAGAGGAACCCCGTTCAGTTCCCAGCACCAACATGGTGGCTCACATCTATAACTCCAGTTCCAGGGCATCTGACTTCCTCTTTTGCCCTCACATGGGCATTCACATGGTCCACATTCATACATGTAGGCAAAACATCTATACACATAAAGTAATAATAATAATTTTTAAAATTAAACATACATGAACAATAAAATCACAAGTTTTATGTGATACCTTCATGGTTCACTTGTAGACATACCGTGTCAACCACATTAAATTGCCTGCCTGGATACTGCCATTGTTGAACTTCAGGAGTATGCTATCAATAAAAGGGTCCAGCTTTGGCTCTCCTTCCTTTCTAGATGCTACTGACAAAAAAAAGAAAAGAAAAGAAAAGAAAAGAAAAGAAAAGAAAAGAAAAGAAAAGAAAAGGAAAAAACCAGCAAATCATACATAACTTTTATTCAAGAATGTCACAGCTGAAACCTGGCAGTGGTGGCACACGACTTTAATCCTAGCACTTCAGCCTACTCTATAGTTTCTGGCAAGTCAAGGCATCATAGGTAGACTTTGTCTCAAAAAATAATTTCTCATAAGGATACAATAGTTTTTGTTTGGATGCATCTAACATTGAAACCTGCAGTGTTGTTGTTGCTGCTGCTGCTGCTGCTTCATTGCTTGGGAAGATCCAGTGTTTTTGTTTAACAAAAACTGAGGCCAGAGAGATAAAGGGATTTTCACTGATACAAAATTGTCTTGATCCTTTTCCAACAAGATCATTATAAAACAAAAGAATAATTAAACAGGCTAGTGAATTAGTGAATAGCAGAGGGGTCCAATTTTGTTTTATCTCCACTTTGCCAACCTCCTGTCCTCTCTTGCTATTAACTAGACATCAGCAGCTCTTCCGACAGCTGCAGCTAGTGTGTCTCCAGAAGCTACCACACGCTGTATTGCAGGCAGAGCTTTTGCCCTGACTATGATGGTCATGATGCTGTTCCTCCAGCTCTGCTTATCTCACTATCAGAATCCCCAAACTAATATTTTATTCCCCTCCTTGGGTAAGTCCAGATTGATGCCAATATCTAAACTTAGGTCAGTCCTGCCATGCAGATGGACTTAAAGTCAAAATATTTTAAGATGGGGCTAGGGAAATGGCATGAGGATCTGAGTTAGAATCTTTAGCATCTACATGAAAAGCTGGGTGTGACCACACTGTGGTGGGGCAGAGACAAGATCACTTTTAGCATAGTTCAAACAGTGGGCTCCAGGTTCAGTGAGAGACTCTGTCTTGTGGGAATAAGGCAGAGTGCACATACATGCCCATACAACACAACACACACACACACACACACACACACACACACACTTTTACATAAGCTAGTATCTTTTTAACAGTAAAAGGTGATGTAGGAAACTAGAAATGGAACCAAGTAAGCCACAGAATCTCTTCGAGAAAAATGAGATAGGTTGCCACATATTCTATCCACTCAGAAATTATTTTCATTGCCAGGACAGACAACGAAGGAATGAATCAATGAATCTGCCCACTTTACTGAACACTTCATAGATGCTAAGCATTTTAGATTATTTTTCTCATAGATGTTGTTTCATTTGCACCTAACAATAACCTTATAGTGAAGTAGTGAGATGCTAGTCCGAGGAGATAAGGCAAACTGATTTACAAGATTACAAAACTAGTTAAGTGAGAAAGATGGAATTCTAACACACCCCATGTAATTCTATCATAGCCTACTTTCTGTCATCTTCCCTGGAAACATCACTCCCAAATTTATATAATATATAGGAGCATACATATGTATCATAAACACATACAACTGGAATTACATTATCAAGAAGGCAGTTTTATTGACCTACAGCCACTGAGATTTTCTTTTGAGGTTTTTAGTAAATAAAGTTTCTTTCAATATACCCTTTTCTCGCTGCAATTAAATGTTGTCTGCAAATCAAAACTGACAGAAACTGACAAGGTGGGATTGTACAAAAATTTTGGTAAATGGTGTTGTCCCATCAATCCCATAGAGGAGATGGCATCTCTATCATCTTTGAGTCCCCTTTAGCATCTTGTATATTTAAATGACTAATTTTTTTTTTTTTTTTGGTTTTTTGAGACAGGGTTTCTCTGTGTAGCTTTGCGCCTTTCCTGGAGCTCACTTGGTAGCCTAGGCTGGCCTCGAACTCGCAGAGATCTGCCTGCCTCTGCCTCCCAAGTGCTGGGATTAAAGGCGTGCGCCACCAATGCCCGGCGTAAATGACTAATTTTTAAACTGATCCATTATCAATCTTGGACAAATCAAACACTCTCTTCCTCAAAGAGATAGACTAGGTAACCTACAGAATTCTCACTCTACAGGCATCAGTGAGTTTCAAAGGCTACTAGCCAACTGGTACAGGGGTAAAGCGATGGGCAAAGACTTGAAAGCTGTTGCTCTTGATTCATGCTGGTGAATAATCTCAAGAGATAATAATAAACTATCTTTTTAAAAAGGAGAGGCCTCTTGGGAGTTTTCTGAGTTGTATCTGTCTCAGAAGAAATTGCCTGCTACTTTAAAAATAGTTTTCTTTAAAAATATTAAGAGAGGAGCTGTTCCAAGTGAAGATTCCTGACTTGAAAACTTTGGGGAATTGTGTCTTACACTAGGCGATAGTCAATCCATGCTCTAAATCAACGCACCTAAAATCAGCAACAAGACAGTTTACACTCCTAAGAATTTAGCCACAAGGGGAAGGAAAAAAAAAAAACCCTTTACTTGAAATCTTATGGTTTTGATTCTCCCAAAGTCACACAAACAAACCAATGTTTGTTTTGATATAAAAATTATTGCCCCCAATTTTTCAAATTAAAAATGATCCTTAAAAGGTCCTGTGGCTTCAGTTTTCCAGGAACATAGCTTTGTACCCTTTAGATCCTAGAGCATAACTGTAGCATGAATCTTAAAAGTCTTATTAATAAAATCAAACCTGAGCCGGGTATTGGGGTGAACACTGGAAGGTCAGAGAGACAGAATAAGCCACAGCTAACCTCACCTGGCCAACTTCTCAGCTGGTCTTGTTTCCTCAGACTGGAAACCTCTGTGTCCTCATATCTGAATGGCTCTCAGCTGAACTGCTTCTAGAAGCCTGAAAGCTTAACCAGGCCAAACGCTTCTCCAGGCCAAATGCTTCTAGTTTCTGGTCCTCACACTTTATATACCTTTCTGCTTTCTACCACCACTCCCTGGGATTAAAGGCTTGCTTTCTGGGATTAAAGGTGTGGGTCACCATGCCTGGCCGTTTCCAATGTGGCCTGGAACTCACAGAGATCCAGAGGGATTTCTGTCTCTGGAATGCTAGGATTAAAGGCGTGTGCTACCACTGCCTAACCTCTGTTTAATATTGTGGCTGTCCTGTTCTCTGACCCCAGATAAGTTTATTAAGGTACACAATATTTTGGGTAACACAATACCACCACACATAACACATTCCAACCCAGGAAGGACGCATGGATTCAGTGTCACCCCAAGACTTGTATGAAGAATGAAATCAGCACTGTTTAGGACTGTGTGTTTTCACAACGCCCAATGTTTGGCTCAATATTTTGCCCATGTATGACCTAACTTACAGCTTTGCCTCATCACCAGGTAGGAGGGGAAATGATGAATGTGAAGCATTTTCATAAAGAAACTAAGATGGGTGGTATGCCATAATGCTATGATGCTTGGGGTTCTATTTTGTTTAGAGAAGTACCCTGGACTATGTAATATTTTTCAACGATTGTCCTCTCCTTTTCTCTAAACATTATTATGAAATGAAAGCTTTGTCATCACTGAAATACAACTGCTTTAAAATTAGGTACATTTATGCCTAAATGGTGACTTCCTGAGCCTAGGAAGGCTAAAGAGAACATGATCTCTGGAGTCCCAGTGAACTGAGTAGTTCATTGTGTATGGGTTTACATTAATTTCAAGACACTGTTCTGATCTTTGAACTAGAATCTTGGCAACCAGGAGGCAGGTGTTTCAAACCCTAGGCACCTAATGAAAATTCTTGGGGCATTGCACAAGGCATCAGGTCCTAGCTCACAGAGGACTCTTTGCTTCATCCCCATTCTGTCCCTAATGAAGGATCAATTAAACCACTCTCACTTTCCCTGTATCCGGAAACAGCATTGCCTTTAGACAAACACCTTCCCCCATGATTAGGAGACAAAGAACAGAGGTTCCTTCTGCTGCACTGGCAGGCAGCACTTACTGGATAAGTCACAGTCTAGGTTATGGCGGCATTTTGAGTCTAAAAACACCATAACCTACCAATTTGTCCTTAGCTCTACCTTAGCTGTTTTTTCCCCACAATGACCACCTAGAGTTCTTCCTAAGGCTGTAATCGTCAACCACTCAACAAAGCAACTTAACAGATAAAGAGTGAGGCAATACAACATAACCTAAGGTTAAGTAGAAATGCTGCATAACCAAATCGATCAAACCATGGCTTTCCTGTGTTATGGTTTTGGAATTTCCAACACCTTCTTTTTCTTTCTTTCTTCCTATTTCTCTCTTTGGAAATAAACATAAAGACAGTTTATTGACAAAAGGAATGTATTCTTGAGAATGGGAGTGAGCTAGTGAAATGAGGCTCAAGTGCTGGGTGACACCACCTTTGATTTACATGTCATTTGCATAGTGGCTGCCTCTTCCACCTTTGTATGTCACTGGGTTTTTGTTTGTTTGTTTGTTCTTTGGGTTTTTTGTTTTGGTTTGGTTTGGTTTTTGGTTTTTTCGAGACAGGGTTTCTCTGTGTAGTTTTGGGCCTGTCCTGGCTCTCGCTCTATAGACCAGGCTGGCCTCGAACTCAGAGATCCACCTGGCTCTGCCTCCCAAGTGCTGGGTTCAAAGGCGTGTGCCACCACTGCCCAGACTGGCTTTCTTTCTTAATTTAGAGTTAAGTTCAACAATGAAGGTCAGCCACATGGCAGATAAGCACCAGCAGCACAAAGGGGGACTATGTGGTCAAGAGAAGGAGTAAGGAAACCTAGAGTGTCAAGGAAAGCATGCATAGGAAAAAAACAGAAAGAAGAAAGAGAAAGTTATGCCTTTCTGAGTCACTGACTTCCTTAATCATATGTGTGTCTTCACCTGTTAGATTGGCTTGGTGTTGATCATACATGCCTACTGAAGTAGTGTTATGGATTAAGTGAGTAAATTCATAATAAAGCATGTTTCATTATGCCTATTTGTCATAAGAAAGAGTTCCTGACCTCAGAACCCCAGCCCTGATTTGGGAAAACTAAAAAAAAAATAATTAGGAGCTGGGTGGTGGTGGTTCATGCCTTTAATCCCAGCACTCAGGAGGCAGAGGCAGGTGGATCTCTGTGAGTTCAAGGCCAGTCTGGTGTACAGAGTGAGTTCCAGGACAGCCAGGGCAACACAGAGAAACCCTGTCTTGAAAAATCAATATATTTATTGATAATAAAATAATTATTATTATTCTGTTATATGTATTATTTGTCCTGTATCCAATTATATACATATACAGGATACAGGACATAATGATACAAGAAAAGGCAGTCTGATACCACTTAAATCATAATGTCATGAATAATTTCAGAAGGGGAATTTTGAACTACAGTACCCTATGGTGATTTCATGGAAGAAGAACAGATCCTAGAATTTGAAAAGTGGATGGCTTTAGACTAATCAGAAGAGAGGAGACTGAGAGCAGAAGTGGATGAAGTTGGAAGCAAGACTGAGATTAGAGTAAACCACACAGTACAAACATGACTTTTTCAGTGTCAACATGAACAGTGAGGTCCAAGAAAGGCAGATGTATGTGAAGGTAGGCATCTAAGCATTTAAAGAGGCAGTCACATTTGCAGGAAAATTAATGGAACTACAGATCATCATGTTAAGAAAAACAAGGTAGATTTAGGGCTGGAGATTCAACTTTGTTGATAGAGTTCTTGCCTAGCAGGTACAAAACACCAGCACCCCCTAAAACTGGGCATGGTGGTCCACACCAGTAATCCCAGCATTCAGGAAGTGGAGGCAGAAGGACAGAAGTTCAAGATCAGGTTCAGCTCCACAGTGAGTTTGAGGCCAGCCTGGGCTACCAGAGACCCTTTCTCAACAACAGCAGCAAAAGCAAAAGCAAAATGAAACAATAAAGACTCTAGGTTTTGAAAAACACAAGAGTTTATGATATAATATCATAAAATACCAACAGCACAATTCTCTCTAAATTATTAAATACATTTGCCTATTCAGTTCTAACATATTTTTATTTCAAGTTTCATAGAATGAATCAATATCCTGTTTCTCCATTTTGCAGCTTTGAACTTTTAATTGGTCTTATTCATTGATTTGTTCAGCACATACTTTGGGGAACTCCTCTACATCAGGAACTGCGGTCTGCACTTCATTCAGATGCATTGAAGCTCCCACCACTGAGGATTTCTCAGACTTTGGGACTTGGAGAGAAAGAAAAGAGAGATAAGGAGATAGCAAATGTACAGGTCATAAGTTCCATGGATTTCTGTGAAATGAACTATGCATGTTGCTGCTGAGGTACCTTGGAAGGTACTCTAGCAGTGAATGGAGGTGTTACGAAGGCATCATATTCAGTAAGAGATACCTTGAGACTCCTGTCATTTTACTTTGAGGCGGGTCTTGCACACTCCTCCATGGAAACAACAAATAAAACTGCCAGGATCCAATTCTTCTTTCGTCCATTCTCACCTGACCCTGGGGTGCAGATGGTGATTTTTGTGGCCTTTTTAGTGATGTACCTGACTAGCCTCAGTGGAAATGCCACAATCGCTGTGATTGTCCATATTAACCACTCACTCCACACCCCCATGTACTTTTTCCTAGCTAACTTGGCAGTTCTGGAAATCTTCTATACATCATCCATTGCACCACTGGCCTTGGCAAACCTTCTCTCTATGGGCAAAACTCCTGTTTCCATCACTGGTTGTGGCACCCAGATGTTTTTCTTCGTCTTCTTGGGTGGAGCTGACTGTGTCCTGCTTGCAGTCATGGCTTACGACTGGTTTGTCGCAATCTGCTACCCTCTGAGATACACACTCATCATGAGCTGGTCCTTGTGTGTGGAGATGATGGTGGGGTCCCTGGTGCTGGGATTCCTGCTGTCACTGCCACTAACTATTTTAATCTTCCATCTCCCATTCTGCCATAACAATGAGATCTACCACTTCTACTGTGACATGCCTGCAGTCATGCGCCTGGCTTGTGCAGACACCCATGTTCACAGGACTGCCCTGTATATCATCAGCTTCATCGTCCTAAGCATCCCCCTATCCCTGATCTCCATCTCCTATGTCTTCATCATTACAGCCATTTTACGGATCCAGTCTGCTGAAGGGCGCCATAGAGCCTTCTCTACCTGTTCTTCTCACATCATAGTGGTCCTCCTGCAGTATGGCTGCACCAGTTTTATATATTTGTCCCCCAGTTCCAGCTACTCTCCTGAGATGGGCCGAATGGTGTCTGTGGTCTACACTTTTATCACACCCATTTTAAACCCTTTGATCTATAGTATGAGGAACAAGGAACTGAAAGATGCTCTAAGGAAGGCACTGAGAAAGTTCTAGGTAGGATGATCTTGTGATTTATTTAAATAAAGGCATTTCTGAAAGTGAAATGGGATGCTATTACTAATTATGAAGGTTCCAGGCAAACTGATGCAATCCTGTAATTCTGGTACTGGGGAGGCAGAAGCAGAAGGATTGCAAGTTGGAAGCCAGCCTAAGCTACATAGGATAATCCTGTCTCAAGACAAATAAACCAACTAATTATAATAATAAAATAATGGTGGGATGACATGCATAAATCAGGAATGTCCTCAGCACTTGGAGACATGTGGTCTGGTACACTAAGTCTAATTTGACTTCCAGAGAAAATTTATGCTTCTGTCTTTCTGAAAATAAGGCTATATCACATAAGGCAATATTATGCCCTGGGATGGGGAGAGGCAAAGCAACATTCATTGGGCAGCTACTATATACCAGGCACTTTGTATGAATTAACTCATATGCCCCATACTAAACATCATCATTGTAATTTTTCAGAGAAAAAAATTTTAAGTGGCTAAAAAATTATATATCCAAGATGAGAACACAGTATCTACAAATCTAAAGGCTAAACTCTCTCTAGAAGATGTTCTTATAAGTCTGGGCTTGCTTTGCCAATAGGACAATATGTAACTGCAGACAAGTCTCCCCATCTCTGTGGGTTCTAGTTTACTTATTGTACAACGAGGCCCATGAATGGAAAAATAATAATAAAAGTATTTAAAGCTTTATAGTTAGCAATATGCAGGATAATTTTTCTTTTGTATTTTGTTGTTGTTAATCAAAATGAAAACTCACAACAGTGCTCAGAACTTTTAGAGAGACTTTCAGTAATGAAAAAGAGTGGCAATAAAGGGGAAAGTTGTTTAATTTAATAAGTGAAAATAATGGAAATGATGAAAGTGGGCATCACTGAATCTTACAATTTTTGAGAATTTCTTCTTCTTCTTCTTCTTCTTCTTCTTCTTCTTCTTCTTCTTCTTCTTCTTCTTCTTCT
>CABHPR010121408.1:1189-16916 GCA_902168415.1 Peromyscus melanophrys | reverse complement strand
CCCCCTCCCCCTCCTCCTCCTCCTCCTTCTTCTTCGAGCTGAAGAGATGGCTCAGTGGATAAGAACACCTGTTGCTCTTGAAAGGACCTGGGTTCAGTTCCCAGCACTCACACGGTTGTTCATAACCATCCTTAACTCCAGTTCTAAGATACATTATGCCCTCTTCTGACCTCTTCAGGCACTGAACACATGTGGTACACATATATTCATGCAGGCAAAACACTCATACACACAAAATGAGTCAAAAAGGATTTTTCCTTCTGCATCTGCTCTGGCTCCTGGTAGGAGAGGTCACTACCTTGTAAGATGGACCATTCCTTACAAGATAGCTCAAGTCATTAAACTTCATCTCAGGCTAAAGTCTATCTACAACTCACATCCTTCTACTGGTCCCTTTGTTTCTCCTCTCTAGAGGTTACTTCTATCTGACAGTTCTTCAGAGATACGTGGCAGATTTTGTATTTTATTTTACACTATACACAAAAATCAACTCAAGGTTTGGGAGTGTAAGTTGTTGGAAGAATTTCCACCTGGCATGCATGAAGCTTGATTCCCAGCACTACATAAAACTGTATGGTTCATGCCTATAATCCTAGTTCTTGAGAGGTGGAGCTATGAGAATCAGGAGAACAAGCTCATCCTCTATTACACAGAAAGATCAAAACCAACCTGGGTCAGACTCTGTCTCAACACTCCCCAGAAAAGAATAAAAAAGAAAATTAACTCAAGAAGACGAGGGCAGGAAGTATAAGAGAGGATCATGGCCAAAGTATATAATATACTTATATTAAAATGTCTTTATGACACCTAGGACTATCTACAGTGAATACTTTTTTAATAATTTTTAAAAGAGCAACTTGGAGCTGGGGAGACGTCTCAGCTAGTAAATTCTTTAGGACCAGCACCAATGTAAAAAACCTGGCAAAGTGGTGTGACTTTGTGATCCCAGCACTTGGACAACAAAGACAGGAGGATCCCTAGGCCTCTCTGGCATACCAGCCTAGTTGGTTGGTTAGTCTCAGATCCTAATAAGAGACTTTATCTCAAAAATTAAGATGGAAGACTCCTGAGGAATGACAGTTGACTTCTGGCTCTCCATGCATACACATATACATATGCCTGTACACACGTGTGCGTACACACACACACACACACACACACACACACACACACACACTTGTTGAGGGGGTTTAACTCAAAATGGATTAAAGACTAAGGGCTGGAAAGATGCCTCAAAGGTTAAGAGCACTTGCTGTTCTTCAAGAGGACCACAGTTCAGTTCCCAGCACCCGGTTCAGTGGCTTACAACAGCCTTTAGCTCCAGCTAAAGGGGATCCGATATTTTCTTCTGGTATCTTTGGGTACCCCACACATATGTGTACACACATATCCATACACATACGCACATAAGTAAAATAATAAAAAAAAATCTTTAAAATGGATTTAAGACTTAAACATAAGATCCAAATTATAAAATGCCTACAAGAAACATAAAAGAAAATATTCCTGATCTTGGTCTGGGCAATGGATTCAAGGATGACACCAAATACATTAGCCACAAAGTGAAAATAGGTGAGTGAGGCAGCATCAAGCTAAAAAGCTTATGCATAACAAAGGAAACAACAGAGTGAAAAAAGGACACAAAATAAGATATTATATTTGAAAATTACACATCAGAAACAGGGTTTATCTCCAAAACATGTATGGAACTCACATAACTCAATAGTGAACATTTTAAAAACTAGCAATTTGATCTAAAAATGACCTAAGAACATGAACAAACATTTCTCTCAGAAGACATACAAATAGCCAACAAGTGTATAAGAAGATGCTCAGTGTCATAAGTCACCAAGGACTTTGTAAATCAAAACCACAATTCAGATCCTCAACCATGTTAAGATAGCTACTATCAAAAACAAAAGATACTAAAAGTATAATAATAAATAAATAAACAAACAAACAAACAAATCAAAAGATAGGGCTGGAGAGATGGCTCGGCAGTTAAAAATATTGGCTGCTCTTCCAGAGGACCTGGTTCAGTTCCCAGCACCCACATGGTGGTTCACAACCTTCTGTTAACTCCAGTTCCAGAGGATTCAACACTCTCTTCTGACTGCCTCAGGCACAGCACACACATGGCGCACATATATACACACATGGAGACAAAATACCAAGTATATAAAATAAATAAATATATATTTATGTTAAAAAAAAAACTATAGACAATACTCTTGTCAAAGATGAAGAGAGGTAGAAACACTTTACACAATGTTGGGAAAGCAAAATGATGCAGCCACTATTGAATACAGTAAATGCCAGGGTGATGGTGGCGCACACCTTTAATCCCAGCACTTGGGAGGCAGAGGCAGATGGATCTCTGTGAGTTTGAGACCAAAGTGATCTACAAAGTGAGTTCTAGGACAGCCAGAGCTGTTACACAGAGAAACCCTGTCTCAAAAAAGCAAAAAAAAAAGCAAAACAAAACAAAACAAAAACAGTATAAACAAAAACAGTATAAATTTTACTTAAGAAACTAAAAATAAAATTACTGTTGTGGTCCAAGGCTCCAAATCACCCCAAGCAGACACAAGAGGTTACCACAAGCAAGATTTAACACAGGGCAGCACAAAAAAAAGGGGGAGGGAAGGGGCTGAATAGACTCAGGAGCTGAACTGTGACCCCAAATGTCAGTTGAAACAAGTATGTAAGCAGGGAAGTCACAAACATTTGTTGCCAAGTTACAGTTACAATTTTCACCAATCAGAATTCAAAACTTAGGGCCTTTCCTTAAGTGTTCCATCATTGTCAACAGACATACAACACAAGCTTTTCAGTCCAACCAATCAGATTCATTTGTTCCTTCTGGTGTTAGGAACAGCCATGTTTCTAGAAAACTAAAGGTGCATAATGACTATTTCTATGGTTTAAGGAGGAAGTGGGTCAGCTACTGGTTCCCCTAGGGCTTGGGAACCTGAACTTTGTTTCACCATACAGATAAAATGGAATCTGAAGTTAAAATGGCAGCACTTAGGACAAGGTGCTTTTGCTTGTTCCCTACATTACCATATGACATAGTATTATTAGTATTTATTAGAAATAGTTGGAGCCGGGAGGTGGTGGCGCACGCCTTTAACCCCAGCACTTGGAAGGCAGAGCCAGGCGGACCTTTGTGAGTTCGAGGCCAGTCTGGTCTACAGAGCGAGATCTGTAGGTCTAAAGGTGCAAAGCTACACAGAGAAACCCTGTCTCAAAAAAAAAGAAGAAAAATAAAAAGAAAGAAAGAAAAGAAAAAGAAATAGTTGGAATCAGCCAGGCGTGGTAGCATATACCTTTAATCCCAGCACTTGGGAGGCAGAGGCAGGCAGATCTCTGTGAGTTTGAGGCCAGCCTGGTCTACAAAGAGAGCTCCAGGATAGCTAGTGCTATTACACAGAGAAACCTATCTCAAAACAAAAAATAATAATCACTGGAACCGTGTTCAGGAAGAGACATTGGTACTCCAGGCTCCTTGACTGCTATTAACAGCAGCTAAGATGAGGAAACAGCTCAAATGTCCATCAAAATGACCACATGAAAATAAATATGGTAAACACATATAAGGAAGTATTACTTATTCTTTAAAAGGAGAAAACCCACCGGGCGGTGGTGGTGCATGCCTTTAATCGCAGCACTCAGGAGGCAGAGGTAGGCAGATCTCTGTGAGTTTGAGGCCGGCCAGCCTGGGCTACAGATTGAGTTAAAAGAAAGGCTCCAAAGCTACACAGAGAAACCCTGTCTCGAAAAACCAAAATAATAATAATAATAATAATAATAATAATAATAATAATAATAATATAATAATAAATAAAAGGAAAAACCCGACTGTGCAGCAATATGAATTTTGAGGATAACATACTATGCAAAATAAGCCAGTCACAGAATGACAAGTGCTTTGTGGCTCTGTTTATATGAGATTCAAAACAGTCAAACTCATAAAAGTTGGAAGCACGGATGCCAAGACATTGTGGAAAAGTTGAGGAATTGCTAATTAACATGTGTGGTGGTTTACATGAGAAATGTCCCCCAATAGGCTTATGTATTTGAACACCTGGCCCCAGTTGGTGGTGGGAGTTGGGGAGGTGGTAAGGCTTTCATGGAGGAATAACCTTTGAGGCAAAAGTTTTGAGAGTTCATTGCCTCACCTGACTTCCAGTTCACTTTCTCTGCTTCCGGTTTCAGTTGAAAATATCATCTCTCAGCTTCCTGCTGCTTGCTGCCACGACTCCCCACCACGATGGACTCTTATCTCTCTGGAACCAACAACCGACATAAATCCTCTTAGCCATGGTATTTTATCACAGCAGATGAAAAGCAATCAATACAACAGGCATAAGGTTTCAGTTGTGCAAGTAGGTTCAAGATATCTCAGCAAAATTCTCCCTATATTCGTAGTGTACACCTACAAATCTGTTGAGAGGATAAATCTTAAGTTAATGATTCTTGCCAAATACAATAAACATTTTATATTAGAAATAATTGGTAAGAAAATTTGTTCAAAGAAGAGACAAAAAGCATTTTGCTTATGTCTTTTAAGCCATTACACCAATATTTGAAAACTGGTACCCTTTATTTACATGAATGCATTTCTTGTCTTCAGTTATTATCTGAGTTCTTGTTAATTTAAAACAAAATCAACTCTATTCTTTTTTTTTTCCCTTTGATTTTTCGAGACAAGGTTTCTCTGTGTAGTTTTGGTGCCTGTCCTGGATCTTGCTCTGTAGAACAGGCTGGCCTCGAACTCACAGAGATCCACCCACCTAGTTCTGAGTGTTGGGATTAAAGGCGTGAGCCGCCGCCGCCGCCGCCGCCGCCGCCGCCGCCGCCGCCGCCGCCACCACCACCACCACCACCACCACCACCACCACCACCACCAGTCTCGACTCTATTTTTTTAGACTCAGTGGGCCTGGATCCTTATCCACCAGCCCAGAACTTTATTCCAAAGTCTATTTATAACAATGCCAAGGGGTGGAGCAAAAGACCTCCCACTTGCTAGATACAGTCAAGTGTAGACCTTTACAAACATCTGGCACCCAGGCCCATGGTCCAATCAACCTCTTACGTAGTCCCACTGGGTACAACCACTAGGAGACCTAGTGGGCTACAACATCAACTCTATTCTTAAGTTTCACAATTATGCCTAAATGCTACAAATTGTAATGTGAGAATTAACATACTATATTTGTATATATGTCCCTAAATATCATTGCTGCATATAATAAGACTCGGGACAACAAATCAGGTGAGTAGATAATTATTATGTTTTCACATTGGTCTTGTGACAAATCTCTTCGCCCAATGTAAACATTCAAAATTACTGATTCCTTTCTGGTTTGGTGTCCACGTTTTAAAACTGTTTTCCTTTGAAAGTTTATTTGCTATTAACTATTATTCATATGAAAACACAAAGGACTCTGAATAACTAATGCAATAATAATCAGAAAGAACAATGCTGGAGGAGGATAACAATGTGGTGGTGTACACCTTTAATCCCAGCACTCATGAGGCAGAGGCAGGTGGATCTCTCTGAGTTCAAGGTATATGTCATACAGTGTGTTAATATATAGACTACATGAAGGACTGAGAAGAAAATTAAATGCCAAAAACTCATCCAGAGGCCCGAGAGATGTCTCAGCAGTTAAGAGCACTTGCTGCCCTTGCAGAAGACTCAGTTTGGTTCCCAGCACCCACATAGCAGCTCCAGTTCCGGGAGAATCTACCTGCAAATTCTGGCTTCTTTGGGCACTGCAGACATGTGGTGCACTGACATACATGCAATCAAAACACCCATATACATGTGTAGCTGGAGAGCTTCCCTCCGTGTCCCGCCAAGCCTTCCGCAGTCCCACAGCCCACTTATAAAATAAACACACAGACGCTTATATTATTTTGGCCTAATGGCTCAGGATTCTAGCTAGCTGTTCTTATATCTTAAATTAACCCATATCTATTAGTCTATAAGTTGCCACATGGCTCATGGCTTTCTGGTACCTTACATCTCACTTTTCATGGCAGCGGCTGGAAGCATCTCTCTGACTCAGCCTTCCACTTCCCAGAATTCTCCTCCCTCCTTGTCCCGCCTATACTTCCTGCCTGGCTACTGGCCAATCAGTGTTTTATTTATTAACCAATCAGAGCAACACATTTAGCATACAGAACATCCCACAGCACACATGGAATGAAAATAAATAAAATTTCAAGTTATTGTAAGTTAAATTCACATTCATTTGTATTTGAGTTGTGTTAAGGATTGACCCCAGAATCTTGTGCACGCTGAGCAAGCAACTTAACTGCTAAGCTGTTTGCACAGTCCAAAGTTAAATTTGTAAGTACTAATGAGTGAATAAACATCAAATGGTTATGTGTTCTAAACACAGAGGAGTTAAGCTGCACTACACCTATAAAATAAAATTTTCTTTACATGAACTCTTAAGTACCATTTCCTAAGTTTAATCTTCACCTGGTTATTAAAAAGGCTTATTTATTTACTTGAAAAACATTTCTTCATCATCATGGCAGGCATGAGAAAGAGAGTAAGATACAGTTTTTCCACTGAAAAAGATTATATATCTATGAGGAATAAAGATACACACAGAACAATTTATCATAAGGCTAAAGTTTGTATTTTAAAAGATACGCAAGGGGCTGGTAAGACATCTCAGCAGGTAAAGGCACAATACCACCTATCCTGAAAACCTGTGTCTCATCCCTGGAGCTCACATGATAGGAGAGAACAACTTCTGCGAGTTGTCCTGATGTCCACACGGATGACATGACACCTGCATGCCCACACACATACACATATGCATACATACATACACACATAGAGTAAGTAAATATAATTTTAATACTTATTTTTAATTGTGTGTAGCTGTGAGTATGTGCATGTGAGAATAGGTGCCTGAAGGCCAGAGGCATTGAACTGGAATTATAGGCCGTTGTAAACCATCTGATGAGGGTACTGGGAATCAAACGTGGGTCCTCTGGAAGAGCAGTAAATGAAATGCTCTTAACTGCTGAGCCATCTCTTCCTTCCCTAAATATGGTTGGTTTGTTTGTTTGTTTGTTTGTTTGTTTGTTTGTTTGTTTGAGACAGGGTCTCACTATGTAGCTCTGGCTGTCCTGGAACTAACTCACTATATAGACCAGGTTGGCCCTGAACTCACAGAGATCATTTTAATTCAAGTGATGGGATTAAAGGCATACACCACTATGCCTGACTCCTAAATATACTTTTAAAGAGATACACAGTATATGTTTTCTTTACCTTAAAAGAAATGTGACCACCCATTTAATTGTGATGGAATATCTATAAACTCCTCAAAGTCTAGTGATTATAATGCTTTTTGCCCAGTTTCTGCACTTTCATTGACTTGTGGTTAGAAGCATAGAAGATGCTTACAAACTTTACAAGAATTTGCTAATTCTTAAATAACAACAACAACAACAAAAATGAGGTCAGTGTCTTGATTTCAATTGCCCACAAGGGGCAAATTAATTTGACTTATCAATGGTGATGAGCTTTGTAGTTAGACTCAGTCAGAAGTGTGACCTGAACAATATAAGTTCATCTTTAGAATTGTACTTTTTTTTGTAATTTAATTAATTTTTATTGTATGGGTTTTTGCCTGCATGTATATCTGTGTACGACATACAAGCAGTATCCATGGAGTCCAGAAGATAGCGTCAGATCCCCTGGGACTGATTGTGAGCAACTTTGTGGATGTGGGACTGGAACCTAGGTCCTCTGGAAGAACAGTCAGTGCTCTTAACCACTGAGCCATCTCTGCAAGCCCCATCTTCAGAATAGCTGACACTACACATGATAAAAACAGTATCTTACATTTTATCAGCTGGAGCTCCCAGCTGACAGCACCAACACTCTGTTTCTTAAAAATTTTTCTTCTGTTTAGAAAACCTGATGTATCATATTCATGGGGGGCGGGGGGAGGCAGCGGCCCGTGAAAACCAAACTAGAGAGACCGGATCTATTTCCACCATCCTGAAAATACAGATGTTCGTTTTCATGGGTTTCCTGCTAATGTATACTGGCGATATGACTTGAAATGGTAGCCTCTCAGGGTCTGGCTGAGTGGCTGTTCCACATTCTTATGTATTCCTTTCTGGTCAATATGGCAGCTCTCAAACTCTTTCAGTCTCCCACCAGTGCCCCCCAGGCTTTGGTCAACCTCCTGACCATGAGAAGAATACTGTCTTTCCGTTTCAGACCTAGGTGATAAATGTTGTACATCTTCTCACTGGCTTTGGGAGAACTTGTTCTTGGAATCCAGCCATCGCTCTGTAAATAAATTTGGGGACCATAAGAAATACCCACAGCTGAGTGCCTCAGCTGAGAACTTCAGATCTCCCAAATGACAGACTGCACCAACTTCTAACTTCAGGTGATTCCCACTCCCAACAACTGACTGACTCTCAGCTTCCAGGCAGCACCAGCTAATGGTCCATGTTGTGGAGATGAGCAGTTCCCATGGTGTCATGGTCAAGTTTTAGATTCATTAATAAAATAATTATTTTCATCCTCTGAATCCAGGATGGTGTGTTGTACACATTAGATAACTACAACAGTTCCAAAAGTTAAACAATGTTTATATATTGTTATATAAAGTTATATATTGAGTTATATAATTATATATTTTATATAATGAGTGTCTTAGGGTTTCTGTTTCTGTGAAGAGACATCATGACCACAGCAACTCTTATAAAGGAAAACATTTAACTGGGGCTGGCTTACAGTTCAAAGGTTTAGTCCATTATCATCACGGCAGGAAACACAGCAGCATGCAGGCAGACATGGGGCTGAAGAGGTAACTGAGAAGTCTACATCTTGATCTGCAGGCAGCAGCAGGAGACTGTGCCACATGGTCATGGCTTGAGCATATGAGATCTCAAAGCCCACCCCCATGGTAACACACTTCTTCCCACAAGGCCACACCTCCTAAGAGTGCCACTGCCTATAGGCCTATGGTGGCCATTTTCTTTCAAACCATCACAACAGGCAACCTAACTCAATAGGGAAGAAACACAATGCTAGATAAATACCAAAACTCATTTTGAATATACCAATGACTTATACATACCATATGCTATAGGCTGAAAAATCGCTCCCCAAAGCTATCCAGATCTTAATTCCCAGAACTTTTGTATGCATTATTACAAGGGTGTGGGGGGGGGTCTCTGCAAGCTCTACTGCTGGCGGAGAAATGAACCATGAGAGCAAGAAGGAAACTTGGTTCAGCACAACTTAGCTAGCCGATCAGGTTCAAACTTCTAAAGTCTGTTTATTTTTTACATATTTAAACACAGTACAACTTTGGGAATAAGTTTCCTCATGATAATTATTACAATAAAACTCAGGGCATGACTACATCAAAACTCCTTGGTAGCGTATGTGTCTTTTGCAAAGCACTTGTGACCTCTTTCTAGGAATGTGTTCTTTGGACTGAGAAACAGTGCTCAGGATAAGGGTCTAGGGAGGGAGGGTTTGTAGTAAGCATAGTAGTAAACTTGTTTGCAAAGTACATGGGACCTCTCTCATAAGGATGGATTCTATTGACTGAGAAACAATGCTCAGGAGTCTGGGGGATTGGTGAAGCCTTACTCTACAGAATAGCAAACATCACTAGGCTGTAAACAACATCCACTCCAGCCTTCTGGATGGAAAGCAGGTATAAATCCCTTCCACCTCATGCCCTCTACCCAGTATGTTACTTGACATTATAGAAGAAATTCTGGGGGCTGAAGAGATGGCTCAGTGGTTAAGAGCACTGCTTTTCTTCTAGAGGACCTGGGTTCAACTCCAAGCACTATATGGCAGTTCACAACTGTCTCATGCCCTCTCTGGACTCTGTGCTCTGTGGGAACCAGACATATACATGATGTACAGACATACATACTCATACACATAAAATGAGAAAAAGAAGGAGGAGGAGAAGAAGAAGAGGAGGGGGAGGAGGAAGAAGATGAAGACGAAGAAAAAGAGATTGTGAAGATTAAACTCCTGGGATGGGAATTTTATTCTAAGTTTTTCAGGTATACACAGAGTATAATAGAGGGAGGCAGAAGGGTGGAAAATAAAAAATGTCACAATATGAGTAGAGAATGAGAGTTTAGAAGATAAGCCTTACGTTTTCCCATTGCACAGAGACTAGACAACAAATTACACAGCTAACTCTCACAGGACTTGACGATTATCCCAATTTTCCCAGGGTCTCCTAAAGATGCCAGCACCCTAGACAACAGGAAGCAGTCTAGAGAACACAATGCCCACATTCCCAAGAGGTGGGGTGGATGGCTTTTGGTCCTTTGATGGGTCATAGATGTTTGTAATCATTTAGGGGGGTTAGTTACAAGTTGTTATTGGTCATGACCAGGAAAAAAGCTAAACAAGGGAGTTAGATTCAAGGATCTCTTTCTGAAGAAACAAAGAGGGGTATAGTATAAAAATAATGAGATAAAAGGGTAGATTGTTGAGTCTACTTTTGAAGAACCACTAGTCTCAAATATTTTACATTGATATGGATTTTTGTATATTGATACAAATTTAAGATTATTGTTATACTGTGGTGATATTGTGTCCCCCAAAATATTGTGTACCCTAATAAACTTACCTGGGGTCAGAGAACAGAACAGCCACTAGATATAGAGGCCAGAAAATGGTGGCACACACGCCTTTAATCCTATCACTTGGGAGGCAGAGATCCATCTGGATCTCTGTGAGTTTAAAGCCACACTGGAAACAGCCAGGCACGGTGACTCACGGCTTTAATCCCAGGAAGTGAGCCTTTAATGCCAGGAAGTGATAGCAGAAAGCAGAAAGGTATATAAGGCGTGAGGACCAGGAACTAGAGCTGGTTAAGCTTTTAGGTTTTGAGCAGCAGTTCAGCTGAGATTCATTCTAGATGAGGACTCAAGAGGCTTCCAGTCTGAGGAAACAGGATCAGCTGAGGAACTGGCAAGGTGAGGTGGCTGTGGCTTGTTGTGCTTCTCTGATCTTCCAGCATTCACCCCAATATCTAGCTCCAGGTTTATTTTCATTAATAAGACCTTTCAAGATTCGTGCTACATTATACTGTATACATATTTCTATTCTTGTTTAAGGTATTGTACCTATGCAGCTCATTTTAAAAGGTTATGTAAAGTTTTAGTCTTTAAGAGCTATTTAGGGTCAGGCAGCGGTGGTGCACGCCTTTAATCCCAGCACTCGGGAAGCAGAGCCAGGTGGATCTCTGAGTTCAAGGCCATCCTGGTCTACAGAGTGAGATCCAGGACAGGCACCAAAACTACATAGAGAAACCCTGTCTTGAAAAAAACCGGGGGAAAAAAAGCTATTCAGGATAATAAATAAATACAGGTTAGTACTTAGTCATCTATAACTATCAAACTTATAGTCATGTTAGATATGTTTTCAAGGTCATATAGATATATTTTAGATAGATAGGTAATCTTCAAACACTTCAAAGACTTACAGAATATGGTATTTAAAATGTTTTAATAACATAAGGCTTTTCTTGACAATGAGATATATCTGCTCCTGGCAGCACCAATCTATTTCAAAAAAGGATGATGGTCATCAAAGAACCTCCAGCTGGAACTTACTTTCTTTATGGCAAAAGCTAGCCATTTAGTCAAGAAACTGCCCTTGCCTCGACTGCTGACAGTATTCTGTCCAAACTGGGCCAGCAGGACACAAAGAAAAGCAACTGCCAAACATTGCCAAGACAGGGTAGGATGGTCCTTCAAAAATTCCTGCCTCACAGAAAAGTCTGTCAGATATTCTAGACCTGTAGGCCAAAGATGGATGCCCCAATGTTGCACAGGAACCGTGGGTGACTGTCTAAGCAGCCAGCTGTTTTTGTCATTTCTTTTAGTTTTAGAAGTTGCTTGCTCTGCACTTCCTGTTTATTCAGGTAATATTATATCCTCCTGGGGTCTTTGATGGAATTGAAGACTAGCAGTTATAGTTATAGCTTTCCTTAGTTATGATAAAAGGTAAATTAGGTACAGAACTTTGGACTCACCAAGATAGATAAATAATAGAGTATTTTCTCCAAATATGCAGAATAAAAATGGACTGGACATTGTAAATGTAATTACATCTGTCTTCTCTATGGCTAATTCCTGTCAACTAGTCACTGACTTCGCCCTCTGATCCAAGGTTTATTTTATTTTATTTTATTTTATTTTAAATGGTGGAGTTTCGAGACAGGGTTTCTCTGTACACAGCTTTGGAGCTGTCCTGGATCTCGCTCTGTAGACCAGGCTGGCCTTGAACTCACATAGATCCGCCTGGCTCTGCCTCCTGAGTGCTGGGATTAAAGGCATGCGCCACCACTGCCCGGCCAAGGTTAATTTTAGTAACACAGTCTTGGAGTTTCACAGTGCAATCAAATATCCTGCAACACTTCACCATAGGGGACCAACCTATAAATTATCTGCTGGACATGGTGCTGCTACTCATTAGGTATTACAGGAGTCCCTAGGACCCCTTACCAACCAAACAGTGAAAGTACAGAGGGCAAGAGGGGATGTCAAAGAATACAAATGGACCATTTGACCAGACTGTTAACCTAGGACAAGGACCTGTGACTCATTCTTTTATTGTTATTCCTGAATGTCCCTACCCTTTATTGAGACAGGAACTCCTGAACAAACTCCAGGCAACAATATAGTTTTCAGGAAATATTCCTAGGTTGCAATTGGGAGGCTCTGCTAAGGCTTAACTATATATTTATATCCTGCCCAATAAGTTTTAAATATCTGCTCCTCCAAAATCCAACCCATTCCCTGGAAGGGGAATGGAAAAAGTTATTGATCCAGGAAATTCCTACAGTTTGGTCAGAGGACAATCCTCCTGGCTTAGCAAAACATATGCCAACATCATAGTGTAACTAACATCTGGGGCAATGCCCATTTTAGTCAAGGAATGCCCCATCAGTCAGAAGCCAGGCGGGGATTAAGACTCACATCAAGTGCTTCTTTGAAGTGGGCATACTTATTTCTTGCCAGTCAGCCCAGAACACCCCTTTGTTGCTTGTCCAAAATCCTGGAACTTAAGGCTATAGACCAGTGAGGAAAGTGAACAAAAGGGTAGAATCCATTTACCTGACTATTCCAAATCCCTACAGTTTGCTCAGCTCATTACCACCAGAGCATATTTACTGGAATGTGCTGTTTTAATATTCTGACTTCTCTCATATTATTGACAACCAAACTGATGACCTACGTAAAACATAAAATCTCGCAAACAAGTTTTCACAGGCCAATATGGCCAATATGGCCAAGATGGTTCTCCCCCTTCATTGGCCCGCTAATATTATTTCTACTAGTTATCATAACAGGCCCTGTGACCTCCAATGTGTCACTAACTTGACTACCCATCAGGTAGACAATGCTAGAATCATTGTCACTGGACATTATTAAGACATCCCCTATCAAAGATTTGACAGGGAAACATAAGTCGAGGGGGGGAGGGGAGATGAGGAACCTGCCTGACTCCATTTTGAAGGCAGGAGCCATTATGCTGTATTGTTAAAAGAAAGTTTCTATTTACTGTGAGAGCTGAGTTGCTGTTTTTGTCTGTTTCCTGGAGCCTGACCTGCCCCAACCCATGACCTTGACTTGTTTTTGAGAATACTCTTACCTTCCCTGTCCCTCTCTAATCACCCTCCCTAAACACATGGTGACCGAGTGGTGGGGTTTTTTTGTTTGTTTTTTGTCTTGAGATTTTTCTGTATTTCTTTATTGCCTCACTGTTGTAGGATAATCTTTTTGTATACTATGATGTGTCTGTTTTACCTCATTTGCCTAAGGCACCTTCTGATTGGTTTAGTAAAGAGCTAAACTGCGAATAGCTAGGCAGGAGAGGGTAGGCAGAACTTCCAGGAAGAGAAAGGAACTCAGGGAAAGAATCTGGTGCGTGGGATTCCACAGCAAGATGTGGAGGAATTTAGAAGTACTGTACTGAGAAGTAATGAGATATGTGGCAGAATGTAAATATTATAAATTGGTTAATTTGTTGTTGTTGTTGTTGTTTTTGTTTTTCAAGACAGGGTTTCTCTGTGTAGCTTTGCACCTTTCCTGGAACTCAATCTGTAGCCCAGGCTGGCCTTGAACTTACAGAGACCCTCCTGCCTCTGCATCTCCAGTGCTGGGATTAAAGGGATGCACCACCACCGCCCAGCCTGGTTAATTTAAGTTTTAAGAGCTAGTTGGGAGCAATCCTAAGGTAAGGCCAAACTTTCATAATTAATAAGAAGTCTCTGTGTCATTATTTGGGAGCTGGTGGTCCAAAAGGACCTGCTTACTACACTCCATTGTTTCTCTTCTGTAAACCTGTTTTACAACTACTTATGATTTTACCCCTTGCGAGGGCCCAAGAAATGGATTTGGGGCTGCTCTCCTTAACCCGACTTAGGAGGTACTCGCTGGCCAGCTCTTGGGTGTATCTCAGTAAAATCAAGCTTGCTTCAAATTTGGCTCAAAATTGTGATGATGATCTTATTCTTTCCCAATGTAATTAACACTTCTCTCAGATGTTTCTCACTTTCCCACTATATAGTAATAAAAAGAGCGTTTCATCCCTTTTCCAATGTGATAAGCAGGTTTTACAGAAGGCAGCTGTTAATGCCTCACGGCCCATTATGCTATTCTTATCTCATCTGCAGGGCACTAGCATCTCCAACGCATTCCAGAGCAAAGTCAGTGGTCCTTAAGAGATGCCTGGCTCCTTATTAAGTTGCTTGAGTCATCACAGGGGGCCTGTGTAAACTATTACTCAGGTCTGAGCACTCTAATGACTGGGATAAAGTAATTCATTTCTGGGCAAGCAAAAACACAGTGCCATCAGGTTAGGGCTGGCTTTCACATCCTCACATATGTCTGTATACCACGTACATGCCTCATGCCCTAGAGGTCAGAAGAGGGCATCTAATCTCCTGGAACTGAAGCTACAGTTGTGACCCACTTTGTAGGTACTGAGATTTGAACCCAAGTCCCCGGAAGAGAAGCCAGTGCTCTTAAATAGTGACCATCTCTCCAGACATCCAATATTGTTTTTAAGACAGGCTCTTATTATTATTAGCTTTGGTGGGCCTAGGTCTCATTATGTAGAGCTGGCCTCACACAGAGATCCACCTACCTCAGTCACCTGAGTTCTGAGATTAAAGGTGTGTGCCACCACATTCAACTGTTTTACAAGTTTTTTAAATGCATGATATATGTATAAAGTAAATAAAATTACCTTTACAAATTGGAGAAAACATGAAACCAAAGAAAGTTGGTATTGCTGTGAGGTATCCACCAGAGATTACTTGGACATGGGTTTAAGTCAATAGGTCTTTATTAGCTGGCTTCCGACGACAATGGGTGTTCAGGACCCCAGTGCAGTGCTGAGCCTTTCTCAAGGTGAGATTTAAAAACAAAAACCATACCCTGACTTGGCACACCTTAGTTAACAAGGACAGTTAGCCAGAAGCCAAACTACAGAAACCAAAAAGCAAGGTCAGTACATTTAGGAACTTTCCAGTCTGTGGGACTTTGATGGATTAGATCTTTGTTCTGTCTTTTTTTTTTTTCTTTTCAGCAGGTGTTGCTGCCTACATACATGCTGAGTTTCAAGGCTTGAATGGTGTTTCCCTTATGTCATTATTGTGTGAAGTTGTGGGGGCCTG
>CABHPR010121407.1:0-28029 GCA_902168415.1 Peromyscus melanophrys | reverse complement strand
CCCCCCCCAACACACACACATAAAAATAAAATGGAATATATAAATATTTTTGTAAAACATTTTCAAAACTAATTTTCATAAATACTTTCTGTTGATCAATGCCACTTATGAGTTCATGGGAAAATATGTTTACTACTATGACTATAATAATTTAGATTAATATCTCTCATTTTCCTTAGGTATCTCTGAGAGAAAGAGAAGATATAGATTATGGCTTGAGCTTCTTCCTTGGTACAAAACTAACCCTGTTCTGACTCCTAAATTATTTCTCCTGTTCCAGAAAAATCCTGTCTCTTGAGTCACTTCCAGTTTCAAAGGTTCTAGATCACCTGCTCATGTGAGACATAATGTTGTATTATTGTAGAGAGATTCAATTCAGCAGCCAGATATACTTATTAAATATTATATGGTATGTCTCTTTCTCCCCCCATATATATTCTGGGTACTTTTTTACAGCTACATCAAGAAGGCAAAACAAAAACTTAAGTAAAATGATTTTCAGATGGATTGACTCTGTTTCATTTCTTTATTCACTTTGAAATACAAACATACATAACCATGACAAGTACTATGGAGGTTTAATAAATTTTAGTTCATTAGCTAACTCAAATAAAGAGGAAGGTACTAAATTCATATACCTTCTATGAATTTTTATTTTTTTAATTTTTGTTTAGCATTGTCTTTAACACAAAATAACTTTTAATTTGATAAAGATATTCTCTTTTAATGAGATTTCTAATACTCATGTAAACAACACTCTCCTAAATGTGTAACTTTAGCTACTATGAGATATGAAATTTATCAGAATTATTGACACCCAAAAGTTACATAAATACTTCTATGTAAATTTCTATAGCACTATCATAGACTGACTTTTAGATTATATCTATACAATTTCTCACAATAATAAGTATGTTAGATTAAACACAAATTGAATAGTAGCTAGATAACTTTTTTTTCCTCTTGTAGAATTGTTCAAAAATAGTTAAAAGAAGTTCACATGATTTACACTGACAGGTACACTGGCAGTTCACATATCTTGTTTTAAATATTTCCCAAGATGTCAATTTCTACTGAAAAAGAAGGGAAGGAGCATCAAAATTATGTGTGAACAAGTTTTATGCCAAGACTGGAGGTGGAGAAATTTAGTCACCCCAATTTTACACCATTTTTTTAGGGAGAGTGAAATGAAGTCAAGCTGAATTTTCTTTTACTTTTTCTGTTTTCAATCATTTATCCTATTTTAGAATGTAATTACATTATTCCTTTTGCTCTTTCCTCCCTCCAAGATGCTCTTCCACAGAAAGTTGGTTTTGATCACATTCAGTCTCAACCACTGAATTTTGGGATCCATTTTTGATACTTCCTGTTCTTTTTTTTTGCGGGGGGGGGGGGGGGGGTTTGAAGCTCTAAACTAGATCTTAAAACTAATGAAAAGGACCAAGATCTAATTATTTTGTTTTCTAGTTAGACACATTCAAAGTATGCTAATTATGCTCAGTAGAAAACTGATATACAGTAATTAGCAAGTATGCTGAAACAAAAGATTTCCTTCATCTAACAGGTTTCTGTTGAGAAATAGGCATTTTCAAACACTATTTCCTTATTATGCTCTCAAAAAATTTCTGAAAATCCTACTGCCATATCAGACACAATTATTGACTTAACCAGATAATTTCTTTATGTGGAAGAAATGGATTATTCTTTTATAGCTCCTCCAAAGCAGTTACAATATGCATGTATAATGCATATACTTGGTCTTCAAAGAAATTTCAACAGCAAAATCAAGTTATTAAAGAGAAACACAATAGACCAGAAAGAATGGTACACTTGAGATTTCTGCCCAGGACCAAGAATCACTGGGTTTATGAACTTTATGTGCAACACTACATCTGTTTCTATTTCTATTTTTCTTTTGGCTATACAATACTGATTGATACCTCTTTTTTTTTTGAGACAAGGTGTCTCTGTGAAATAGTCCTGGCTGTCCCGGAACTCACTCTGTAGACCAGGTTTTGCCTCAGATTCACAGAGATCTTCTTACCTCTGCTACCCAAGTGCTGGGATTAAAGGAATGCACCCCCACCTCCTGGCGTCTGACTGAAATTCTTCTTTCTTTCTTTCTTGTTTTTTTTTTTATATGTTTTCTTTTTTAAGGATTTTTATTCATTTTACATATCAACCACAGATCCCCCTCTCTTGCCTCCTCCTGCCGCCCCAGGCTTCTCTCCACCACTCACCCCCATTCCCTCCTTCAAAATTGTAAGGCCTCCCATGGGGAATCAGCAGAGCATGCATTCAGTTGAGGGAGGTACAAGCCCTTCCCCCTGAATCAAGGCTGTATAAGGTGTCTCACCATAGCTAATGGGTTCCAAAAAGCCAGTTTATGTAGCAGTTATAAATACTAATTCTACAACCAGGGGACCCCTTAAGCAGATCAAGCTACATGACTTTCTCACTTATGCAGAGGGCCTAGGCCAGTCCCACTGGGGTTCCACAGCTATTGGTCTAAAGTTCATGAGTTCCCACTAGATTGGTTTGGTTGTCTCTGTAGGTTTTCCCATCATGATCTTGATGCCCCTTTCTCATAGAGTAGCTCTTCCCTGTCTTCAAATGTTTTCCTGGAGCTCCGCCTGGTACTTGACTGTGGCTCTCTGCATCTGTTTCCATCAGTAACTGGATGAAAGCTCTATGTTGACAGTTAGGGTAGTCACCAATCTGATTACTAGGGTAAGCTAGCTCAGACACCTTTTCCACTATTGGTAGTATTCTAAACTGGGGTAATCCTTGTGGACTCCTGGGAACTTTCCTAAGAACTAGCTTTCTCCCTATCTCCATGATGTCTTCCTCTATCAAGCTATCTCTTTCATTGCCATCCCACTTCATCTCTGTTCCATCTTTACCATCCCATTCCCTTATGTTTTCATCCCTCATCTACTACCCTCTGTTGTCCCCTTCCCTCTTCATCCCCAATTTACTCAGGGAGATTTCATCTATTTCCCCTTTCAAGGGCAATCCATGCTTTCCTCTTAGGGTACTCCTTGTTTCATAGATTCTCTAGAGCACTAGGTTGTTGTCTGGTTATCCTTTGCTTCATATCTAGTATCCACTTATGAGTGAGTACATAACGTGTTTGTCTTTCTGAGTCTGGGATATCTCACTCAGAATGATGTTTTCTAGTTCCATCCATTTGCCTGCAAATTTCATGATGTCATTTTTTTACTGCTAAGTAGTATTCCATTGTGTATATGTACCACATTTTCTTTATCCACTCTTTGGTTGAGGGGAATCTAGGTTGTTTCCAGGTTCTGACTATTACAAATAATTCTTCTATGAACATAGTTGAGTATGGGTCCTTGTGGTATGATTGAGTATTCTTTGGGTATATTTGAAAGAGTGGTATACCTGAGTCTTGAAAGATTGCCAATTTTCTGAGAAACCACCATACTGATTTCCAAAGTGGCTATATAAGTTTTCATTCCCTCCAAAAGTGGTAGAGTTTTCCCCTTGCTCTGGATCCTTTCCAACACAAGCTGTTATCAGTGTTTTTGATCTTAGCCATTCTGATTGTATCTCAGATTCCTTTTGATTTGCATTTCTCTGATGACTATGGAGGTTGAGCAATTCCTTTAATGTCTTTTGGCCATTTGAGATTTTTCTGTTGAGAAATCTCTTTTTAGCTCTGTAGCCCATTTTTTAATTGGTATGTTTAGTGTTTTGATGTCTAGTTTCTTGAATTCTTTATTTATTTTGGTGATCAGCCCTCAGTCAGACACAGGGTTTGTGAAGATCTTTTCCCATTCTGTAGGCTGTCCTTTTGTCCTATCTACCATGTCCATTGCCTTAAAAAAGATTCTCAGTTTCAGGAGGTCTCATTTATGGATTGTTGCTCTCAGTGTCCGTGCTACTGGTATTATATTTAGGATGTTCTCTCATGCGCCAATATGTTCAAGACTACTTCCTACTATCTCTTCTGTCAGGTCAAATGTAACTGGATTTATGTTGAGATCTTTGATCCACTTTGATTTGAATTTTGTGCATAGTGATAGGGATCTATTTGCAATCTTCTACATGTTGATATCCAGTTATGCCAGCACCATTTGGTAAAGATGCTCTTTTTTTCCATTGTACATTTTTGGCTTCTTTTTCAAAAATCAGGTTTTAAAAAGTTGTGGATTAATATCAGGGACTTCAATTCGATTCTATTGGTCCACATATCAGTTTTTTTCATTTTTCTTTATTAAAAAATATTCTACTCACTCTACATACCACCCACAGATCCTCCCTCCTCCCTCCTCCCACCTTCAGCCCTCCCTCCCAAGCTACCCCATAACCCTCCATCCCCCAACTCAAGGTCACCCATGGGGAGTCAGCAGAGCCCAGCACACTGAGCCTAGGCAGGTCCAAGCCCTTTCCCACCAAGGCTACACAAGGCATCATACCACAGGTACCAGATTCCCAAAAGCCTGCTCATGCACCATGGATGGATCTCGATCCCAATGTCTGGGTGCCACCCAAGCAGTTTGAGCCAAACAACCATCTTCCATATCCAGAGGGCCTACTCCAGTCCCACGGGTCTCCACAGCCACTAGTCTACAATTCATGGGCCTCCACTAGTGTGGCTGGTCATCTCTGCATGTCTTCCCATCATGATCTTGACGTCCCGCCTGCAGTTAATCTCTCCTCTCACTCATAGATTGGTACCTGGCCTTGGATCTTTGCATCTGCCTCCATCAGTCACTGGACAAAGGCTCTATGATGACAGCTAGGGTATTCACTAGACTGCTCACCAGAGTAGACCAGTCCAGGCACCCTCTGGACCATTGCCAGCAGTACAAGGTGGGGTCATCCTTGTGGATTCCTGAGAGCCTCCCAGCACCCTGCCTCTTCCTTTTCCCATGATGTCCTCATCTATCATGATATCTCACTCCATGCCCTCCCACTCTGTCCCTGTTCCAGATCGACCTTCCTATTTCCCTATGTTCTCATCCCCCACTCCTCGCCCTCTGCCACCTCCCCACCCAGTCCGCTCATGTAGATCTCATCCACTTCTCCTTCACTGGATCATTCATGTGTCCCTCCTAGTGTCTATCCCTGTTAGCTAGCCTCTCTGGAACTGTGGGTTGCAGTCTGGCCATCCCTTCCCTCACATCTAGTATCCACTTATGAGTGAGTGTATACTATGTTTGTTCTTCTGAGTCTGGGTTACCGCACTCAGGATGATATTTTCTAGTTCCATCCATTTGCCTGCAAATTTTATGATATCATTGTTTTTTTTGGGGGAGGGGGAGGCTGAGTAGTACTCCATTATGTATATGTGACACATTTTATTTATCCATTCTTCAGTTAAGGGGCATCTAGGTTGTTTCCAGGTTCTTGTTATTAAGAATAACGCTGATATCAACATAGTTGAGCATGTATCCTTGTGGTAAGATTGAGCATTCCTTGGGTATGTGCCCAAGTGTGGTATAGCTGGGCCTTGAGGGAGACTTATTCTCAATGTTCTGAGAAACCTCCATACTGATTTCCAGAATTGCTGTACAAGTTTGCAATCACACCAACAGTAGAGGAGTATTCCTCTTGCTCCACATCCTCCCCAACATAAGCTGTCTTCAATGATTTTGATCTTAGCCATTCTGACAGGTGTAAGATTATGATATCTTAGAGTTGTTTTGATTTGCATTTCTCTGATGACTAAGGATGTTAGCAATTTCTTAAATGTCTTTCAATCATTTGAGAGTCTTCTATTGAGAATTCTTTGTTAAGCTCTTTAGACCATTTTTTAATTGGATTGTTCAGTATTTTGGAGTCTAGCTTTTTTAGTTCTTTATATGTTTTGGAGATCAGCCCTCAGTCAGATGTGGGGTTGGTGAAGATCTTTTCTCATTCTGTAGGCTGTCATTTTTTTTTTGTATTGACCATGTCCTTTGCTCTACAAAAGCTTCTCAGTTTCAGGAGGTCTCATTTATTAATTGTTGCTCTCAGTGTCTATGCTACTGGTGTTATATTTAGGAAGTTGTCTCCTGTGCCAATGCATTCCAGATTACTTCCTATTTTCTCTTCTATCAAGTTCAGTATAACTGGATTTATGTTGAGGTCTTTTATCCACTTGGACTTGAGTTTTGTGCATGGCAACAGATATGGATCTATTTGCAATCTTCTACATGTTGACATCCAGTTATGCCAGCACCATTTGTTGAAGATGCTTTCTTTTTTCTATGGTACAGTTTGGGCTTCGTTGTCGAAAATCATATGTTCATAAGTGTGTGGATTAATGTCAGGGTCTTCAATTTGATTCCATTGGTCCATGTGTCAGTTTGTATGACAGTAACAAGCTGTTTTTATTCCTATAGCTCTACAGTAAAGTTTGAGGTAAGGGATCATGATGTCTCCAGAGGTTGCTTTATTATACAGGATTCTTTTAGCTATCCTAGGTTTTTTTGGTTTTTCCATATGAAGTTAAGTATTGTTCTTTCCAAGTCTTTGAGGAATTGTGTTGGGATTTTGATAGGGGTTACATTAAATCTGTAGATTGCTTTTGGTAAGGTTGCCATTTTTACTATGTTAATTCTACCTATCCATGAGCATGGGAGATCTTTCTATTTTCTGATATCTTCTTTGATTTCTTTCTTCAGAAACTTAAAAGTTTTTATCATATAGGTCTTTCACTTGCTTAGTTAGAGTTACCCCAAGGTATTTTATATTATTTGTGGCTATTGTAAAGGGTGATGTTTCTCTGATTTCTTTCTCAGCCCATTTATCATTTATGTATAGGAAGGCTACTGATTTTTTTAAGTTGATCTTGTATCCTGCCACCTAACTGAAGGAGTTTTATCAGCTGTAGGAGTTCCCTGATAGAATTGTTGGGATCACTTATGTATAATATCATATTGCCTGCAAATAGTGAAAATTTGACTTCTTCCTTTCCAATTTGTATACTCTTGATCTCCATTTGTTGTCTTATTGCTCAACCTAGAACTTCAAGTACTATGTTGAATAAGTATGGGGAAAGCCTTGTCTTGTTCCTGATTTTAGTGGAACTGCTTTGAGTTTCTCTCCATTTAATTTGATATTGGCTGTCAGCTTGCCATAAATTGCCTTTGTTATGTTTAGGTATCTTCCTTATATTTCTGATCTCTCTAGAACCATGATCATGGAGGGGTGTTGGATTTTGTCAAAGGCTTTTTCAGCATCCATGAGAAGATCATTTGGTTTTTTTCTTTCAGTTTGTTTATATGGTGTATTACATTGACAGATTTTTGTATGTTGAACCATCCTTGCACCCCTTGGAAGAAGTCTTCTTGTTCATGTTGGATAATTTTTTTGATGTGTTCCTGGATTTGGTTAGCCAGTATTTTATTGAGTAATTTTGCATCAATGTTCTTGAGGGAGATTAGCCCATAATTCTCTTTCTTTGTTCCATATTTGCATGGTTTGGGTATCAGGGTAACTGTAGCCTCATAAAAGAATTTGGTAATGTTCCTTCTGTTTCTATTGTGTGGAACAATTTGAGGAGTATTGGTATTAGCTCTTCTTTGAAAAATCTGGTAGAATTCTGCACTGAAACCATCTGGTCCTGGGCTTTTTTTGATTGGGAGACTTTTAATGAACATTTCTATTTCCTTAGGGGTTATTGGTCTATTTAAGTAGTTTATTTGGTCTTGATTTAACTTTGGTATGGTTTACCTATCCATAAAATCATTCATTTTTTTCAGAGTTTTTTATTTTTTGGATTACAGGTTTTTGAAGTATGACCTGATGATTCTCTGGATTTCCTTGTTGCCTGTTGTTATGTCTCCCTTTTCATTTCTGATTTTGTTAATTTGGATGTTCTCTTTCTCTGGTTTTTTTTTTTTTTTTGGTTAATTTGGATAAGGGCTTGTCTATCTTGTTGATTTTCTCAAAGAACCAACTCTTTGTTTCATTGGTTTTTTGTATTGTTCTCTTTGTTCCTATTTTATTGATTTCAGACATCAATTTGATTATGTCCTGGTATCTGATTCTCTTGGGTGAGTTTGCTTCTTCTTTTTCTCGACCTTTCAGCTGTGAAGTTAAGTCAATAGTGTGAGATTTCTCCATCTTCTTTATGTGGGCATTTAGTGCTATGAATTTTAGCACTGCTTTCATAGTGTCCCATAAGTTTGGGTATGTTGCTCATTTGTTTTCATTGAATTCTAGAAAATCTTTAATTTCTATCTGGATTTCTTTCTTTACCCATTGGTGATTCAATTGGGCATTATTCAGTTTCTATGAGATTGTAAGCTTTCTATAATTTTTGTTGTTGTTGAAATCTAACTTTATGCCATGGTGGTCCGATAAGATACAGAAGGTTATTTTAATTTTTTTTTAATCTGTTGAGATTTGCTTTGTGACCAAAATGGGGTTAGTTTTGGAAAAGGTTCCATGGGGTGCTGAAAAGAAGGTATATTCTTTTGTGTTGTGGTGGAATATTCTGTAGATATCTATTAAGTCCATTTGAACTATAATGTCTGTTATATCCCTTATTTCTCTGTTAAGTTTTTGTCTGGTAGAACTGTTAATTGGTGAGAGTGGGATGTTGAAATCTGCCACTACTACTGTATGTGATTTGATGTGCAGTTTAAGCTGTAGTAATGTTTCTTTCATGAATGTAGGGGCCTTGTATTTGGGGCAAAAATATTCAGAATTGAGACTTCATCTTGTCGGGTTTTTCCCTGTGATAAATATGTAATGTCCTTTCTGATCTCCATAGCTAGAGTTTTCCTGGTCCTGCCTGGCCCACGGTCAGGACAAATCTCTCTCACCCACCAGTCCCGCAGCTGCTCAGACCCAGCCAAGTAAACACACAGAGTCTTATATTTCTTATAAACTGTATGGCCATGGCAGGCTTCTTGCTAACTGTTCTTATATCTTAAATCAATCCATTTTTATTAATCTGTAAGTTGCCACGTGGCTCGTGGCTTACCAGTATTTTATATTTTGGTACTCATAGTGGTGGTCAGCAGTATCTCCTCTCTCAGCCTTCTACCTGCCATAATTCTTCTCCTTCTTGCCCTACCTACCCTATCCTTCCTGCCTGGCTACTGGCCAATCAGAGTTTTATTTATCAATCAATCATCCACAGCACTTCCCCTTTTTCTTTTTCTTTTTTTTCAAAAAGGAAGGTTTTACCTTTAACATATTAAAATTACATATAACAAAACAATTATTAAGCAAGAATTACAGTTACAATATTAAAGAAGATATCCTATCTGTCCTATATTTGTGCATCTAAGGTTTTATATCTAACTTATCTTTCATCGTAACTGAGGAAATTATAACTATCTAGTCTTCAACTACATCAAAGACCTCAGAAGGATATAAGATTACCTGAGAAATGGGAGAAGGACAAAAGCAACTTTCAGGAGTCTTGCAAGAGTAGACAGAGACAGCTGGCAGCCTGGACAGTCACCTTTTATTTTTCTGTAAAGTTGGGGCATTTGTTTTTAGCCCACAGGCCTAGAGTTTCTCAGTCACTTTTCTCTGTATCCTGTAGAATGCCTGGCAGTTTCCTCTGTGAAGCAGGAACTTGAAGGATCATTTTGCCAAGCAAAGTTCAGTGGTCACCTTCCTATTGGTCCTGTATGTCTACTTGATCAAGCAGTGCAGGCAAGAACAATTTCTTGCCGAAATGGCTATTTTTCTCAAGGTGAAGATAAACTCCATATGGAGTGTCTTCGATGCCCATCATCCTCTCTGAAGTAAATTGATGCTGCCAGGAGCAGACATGTCTCACTGTCCAGAAAGTCTAAATTTTTTTAAAAAAATATTTTAAATGCCATATTCTGTAGGTCTTTGAAGTGTTTGAAGACTACCTACCTAACAGAATTATATCTATGTATACCTAGAAAACTTAACTAACATGACCAAAATTGTTATTATCATACTAATTATTAATCTATTTCTTAAATATCCATTACAATATAAATGAGTTACATAAACACAATACCTCAAACGAGAGTAGAAATATATATACAGTATAACAAAATTAACTTTAAATTTCTATCAATAAACTAAAATCCATAGCAATGTAAAACATTTTTAAACAAGTTGCTCTTTAAAAGTAGGTTCAATAACATACCCCTTTATCTTATCATTATCTTTACTCTCCACTTTTGTTCTTAGAAACAGATTGTATTTATAATCAACCTGTTTTAAATAAAAATATTGGTTTTTCTCTGTCCCACACCAGATCTCTTTTGAATGATTTTAGTTTGAAGTCTATTTTATTAGATATTAGAATAGCTACACCAGCTTGCTTCTTAAATTCATTTGATTGGAAAGTCATTTCCCAGCCTTTTATTCTGAGGTAGTGTCTGTCTTTGAAGTTGAGGTGTGTTTCTTATGTGCAGCAAATGGATGGATCTTGTTTTCATTCTGTTAGCCTGTGTCCTTTTATAGGTGAATTATTGATATTAATGGCTATTAATGACCAGTTATTGTTGATTCCTGGGTTTTTTTGGTGGTAGAGTTGTATGTTGCCCTTCTTTGGTATTTGTTTGTGTGGGATTATCTATTGCCTGTGTTTTCATGGGTGTATCTAACTTCCTTAGGTTGGATTTTTCCTTCAAATGCTTTCTGTAGGGCTGAATTTGTGGAGAGATATTGTTTCAATCTGGTTTTATCATGGAATATTTTGTTTACTCCGTCTATGTTGATTGAGAGTTTTGCTGGGTATAATAGTCTGGGTTGGCATCCATGGTCTCTTCGTATCTGCATATCATCTGTCCAGGACCTTCTGGCTTTTAGAGGCTCCATTGAGAAGTCAGGTATTATTTTTCTGGGTCTGCCTTTATATGATATTTGGCCTTTTTCCTTTTCAGCTCTTAATATTTTTTTCTTTATTCTGTATGTTTAGTGGTTTGATTATTATGTGGCAAGGGGCCATTTTTTTTGGGGGGGTGCAGTCTATTTGGTGTTCTGCAACCTCCTTGTATCTTTATAGGTTGCTGTAGATGATTGATTGATAAATAAAACTCTGATTGGCCAGTAGCCAGGCAGAAAGGATAGAGTAGGCAGGACAAGGAGGAGAAAAATTCTTAGAGTTGCAAGACTGAAAGAAGAGATGCTACTGGCCACCACCATGAGTACCAACCTATAAAATACTGGTAATCCCCAAGCCATGTGGCAAGGTGCAGATTTATAGAAATGGGTTAATTTAAGATAGAAGAACTGGATAACAAGAAGCCTGAGCCATTAGGCCAAACAATTTAAATAATAAAAGCATCTGTGTGTTTATTTTATAATTGGGCTGCAGGACTGCCAGGGCTTGGTGGGAGCTGGAGAAGAATTCTCCAGCTACAATAGGTATTTCCTTCTTTAGGTTGAGAGAATGTTTCTTCTGTGATTTTTTTGAATACATTTTCTGTGCCTTTAAGTTGGTATTCTTCTCCTTCTACTATCCCTATTATTCTTAGGTTTGGTCTTTTCATAGTGTCCCAAATTTCTTGGTCATTTTGAGTCAAGATATTGTTGGCTTTAGTGTTTTCTTTGACTGATGAATTTATTTCTTCTATCGTATTTTCAGTGCCATCTCTTGCATTCTGTTGGTCATGCTTGCATCTGTAGTTCCTGTTTGTTTACTCAGATTTTCCACTTCCAGCATTCCCTCAGTTTGTGTCTTCTTTAGTGTCTTAATTTCAGTTTTCAAATCTTGAACTCTTCCCTCACTTGTTTAATTGCTTTCTCTTGGCTTTCAAGGGATTTACTGATTTCTTCCCTTTTTTTTGTTTGACTTTTCCTCAAATTCTTTAAGGGTATTTTTTTCATTTCCTCTTTAAAGATCTCTATCATCTTCTTAAGGTCATTTTAAGGTCAATTTCTTCTGTTTCTTCTATGTTGGGATATTCAGGTCTTGCTGATGTACTTTCTGATGGAGCCATATTGATTTTGTTGTTGTTGATTGTATTTTTGCACTGGCATGTACCCATCTCTTTCTCCACTTGGTGTAAGTGGTGTCAGTGGCTGTGGGAGGCCTTCGTGGTCTGATTGATACTCTTGGTCCAGTGGAAGCTCTTGGTCTAGTTGCTGCTGATGGACTCTTTGTCTCAGGGAGCAGCTCTTAGTCCAGTTGGCACTCATGGGCTCTGTCTCAGGGAGTAGCTGTAATCTTGGCTTGTGGATGGTTTGAGAGGGGTGTGGCCTGTGGATTACAGGGTCTTGTGTGAGATGGTAGTAATCTTACCTGTCTGTAGTAGGTCTGCCTGCTGACTGGCCTGAAAAATGGGACTGAAATGGACAGTGGTGTAGGGGTGCAGGTTGTGCCCCTGACCCCAAAGCCTAGGGGCTGGTGTGTTCAGGAATGAGAATAAAGACTCACCTCTTAGTCTAATTGGGTGCTGGCAGGCTCTGTCTCAAGGAACAGTAGCTGTCTCCCACATGTCAGTTTTTAAGCCAATACCATCTGTTTTTATTATTATAGTTCTATAGTAGAGCTTGTGGTCAGGGATGGTGATGCCGCCAGAAGTAGCTTTATTGTACAGGATTGTTTTAGCTGTCCTGGGTTTTTTGTTTTTCCATATGAAGTTGAGAATTGTTCTTTCCAGGTCTGTGAAGAATTGTGATGGGATTTTGATGGGGATTGCATTGAATCTGTAGATTGCTTTTGGTAAGGTTGCCATTTTTACTATGTTAATTCTACCTATCCATGAGCATGGGAGACATTTCTATTTTCTGATATCTTCTTTGATTTCTTTCTTCAGAGACTTAAAGTTTTTATCATATAGGTCTTTCACTTGCTTAGTTAGAGTTACCCCAAGGTATTTTATATTATTTGTGGCTATTGTAAAGGGTGATGTTTCTCTGATTTCTTTCTCAGCCCATTTATCATTTTTATATAGGAGGGCTACTGATTTTTTCAGTTAATTTTGCCACATTACTGAAGGAGTTTATCAGCTGTAGGAGGTCCCTGGTAGAATCTTTGAGGCCATTTATGTATATTATCACATTGTCTGCAAATAGTAAAAGTTTGACTTCTTCCTTTCCAATTTATATCCCCTTGATCTCCTTTTGTTGTTTTACTATTCTAGGAAGAAATTCAAGTACTATATTGATTCAATGTGGGGAGAGTGGACAGACTTCTCTTATTCCTGATTTTAGTGGAATTATATTGAGTTCCTCTCCATTTAAGTTCATGTTGGCTGTCAGCTTGCTGTAAATTGTCTTTATTATGTTTATATATATTCCTTGTATTCTTGATCTCTCCAATACCTTTATTACAAAGGGGTGTGGGATATTGTCAAAGGCATTTTCAGCATTTAATGTGGAGGTATCCTTGTGGATTTCTGTGGACCTCTCTAGCACCCTGCTTCTTCCTATTCTCATGTGGTCTCCATTTACCATGGTCTCTTACTCCTTGTTCTCTCTCTCTGTTCTTGATCCAGCTGGGGTCTCCCGCTCTTCCAAGCTCTCTTTCCCTCGACCCTTGCCCTTCATTACCCCCACTCACGTCCAGGTTGTCCATGTAGATCTCATCCAATTCTCTGTCATTGGGCGATCCCTGTGTCTTTCCCGGGGTCCTGCTCTCTAGGTAGCCTCCCTGGAGTTGTGAGTAGCAGTCCAGTCATCCCTGTTTTACATCTAGTATCCTCCTATGAGTGGGTACATACCATGTTTGTCTTTCTGAGTCTGGGTTACCTCACTCAGGATGATTTTTTCTAGATCCATCCATTTGCCTGCAAACCTCATGATGTCATTTTTTTTTCTGTTGAGTAGTATTCCATTGTGTATATGTACCACATTTTATTTATCCATTCTTCAGTTGAAGGGCATCTAGGTTGTTTCCAGGTTATGGCTATTATAAACAATGCTGATATGAACATAGCTGTGCAAGTGCCTTGTGGTATGATTGAGCATTCCTTGGGTATATGCCCAAGAGTGGTATAGCTGGGTCTTGGGGGAGATTGATTCCCAATGTTCTAAGAAAGCACCATATTGATTTCCAAAGTGGCTGTACAAGCTTGCATTCCCACCAGCAGTGAAGGAGAATTCCCCTAGCTCCACATCCTCTCCAGCATAAGCTGTAAATTGCGTTTATTATATTTAGATATGTTCCCTTTATTCCTGATCACTCCAAGACCTTTATCATGAAGGGGTGTTGGATTTTGTCAAATGCCTTTTCTGCATCTAGTGAGATGATCATGTGGTTTTTTTCTTTGAGTTTGTTTATATGGTGTATTACATTGATGGACTTTCGTATGTTGAACAACCCTTGCATCCCTGGGATGAAGCCTACTTGATCATGGTGGATAATTGTTTTGATGCATTCTTGGAGTCTGTTTGCCAGTATTTTATTGAGTATTTTTGCATCAATGTTCATGAGGGAGATTGGTCTGTAGTTCTCTTTCTTTGTTGTATCCTTGTTTGGTTTAGGAATCAGGGTAATTGTAGCCTCATAGAAGGAGTTTGGAAATGTTCCTTCTGTTTCTATTGTGTGGAACAATTTAAAGATTATTGGTATTAACTCTTCTTTGAAGATCTGGTAGAATTCTGCACTGAAACCATCTGGTCCTGGGCTTTTTTGGTTGAGAGACTTTTTTTTTTTTTGATTTTTCGAGACAGGGTTTCTCTGTGTAGCTTTGCGCCTTTCCTGGAGCTCACTTGGTAGCCCAGGCTGGCCTCAAACTCACAGAGATCCTCCTGGCTCTGCCTCCCGAGTGCTGGGATGAAAGGCGTGCGCCACCAACGCCCGGCATTTTTTGTTTTGTTTTGTTTGGTTTGGTTTGGTTTGGTTTGGTTTTTTGAGACAGGGTTTCTCTGTGTAGCTTTGCGCCTTTCCTAGATTTCACTTGGTAGCCCGGGCTGGCCTCGAACTCACAGAGATCCGCCTGCCTCTGCCTCCTGAGTACTGGGATTAAAGGTGTGCGCCACCAACGCCCTCCAGGAACTTGGTTGAGAGACTTTTAATGACTGTTTCTATTTCCTTAGGGGTTATTGGACTACTTATATAGTTTATATAATCTTGGTTTAACTTAGATATGTGGTACCTATCCAGAAAATTATCCATTTCTTTTAGATTTTCCAGTTTTGTGGAGTAGAGATTTTTGAAGTATGACCTGATGATTCTTTGAATTTACTCAATGTATGTTGTTATATCCCCCTTTTCATTTCTGATTTTGTTAATTTGGATGTTCTCTCTCTGTCTTTTAGTTAGTTTGGATAAGGGCTTGTCTATCTTGTTGATTTTCTCAAAGAATCAACTCTGTGTTTCATTAATTTTTTGTATTGTTCTCTTTGTTTCAATTTTATTGATTTCAGCTCTCAATTTAATAATTTCCTGGCGTCTATTCTTCCTGGGAGACTTTGCTTCTTCTTGTTCTAGAGATTTTGGGTGTGCAGTTAAGTCACTAGTGTGAGATTTCTCCAACTTCTTTATGTGGGCATTGAGTGTTATGAATTTCCCTCTCAGCACTGCTTTCATAGTGTCCCATAAGTTTGGGTATGTGGTGTCTTCATTTTCGTTGATCTCTAGGAAGTCTTTAATTTCTTTCTTTATTTCTTCCTTAATCCATTGGTGATTCAGTTGAGCATCATTCAGTTTCCATGAGATTGTAGGTTTTCTGTAGTTTTTGTTGTTGTTGAAATCTAACTTTAAACCATGGTGGTCTGATAGAACACAGGAGGTTATTCCAATTGTTTTGTATCTGTTGATATTTACTTTGTGGCCAAGTATGTGGTCGATTTTAGAGAAGGTTCCATGGGGTGCTGAGAAGAAGGTATATTCTTTTTTGTTAGGATGGAATGTTCTGTAGATATTGATTAAGCCCATTTGATTCATAACATCAGTTAAGTCCTTTATTTCTCTGTTAAGTTTCAATTTGGAAGATCTGTCCAGTGGTGAAAGTGGGGTGTTGAGGTCTCCCACTATTAATGTGTGGGGTTTTATATGTGGTTTAAGCTTGAGTAATGTTTCTTTTACATATGTGGGTGCCCTTGTGTTTGGGGCATAAATGTTCAGAATTGAAACTTCATCTTGGTGGATCTTTCCTGTGATGAGTATGTAATGCCCTTCTTGATCTCTTTTGATTGATTTTAGTTTGAAGTCTATTTTGCTGGATATCAGGATGGCTACACCCACTTGCTTCTTAAGACCATTTGAATGGAAAGTCTTTCCTCAGCCTTTTATTCTTAGGTAGTGTCTATCTTTGAATTTGAGGTGTGTTTCTTATATGCAGCAGAAAATTGGTTCCTGCTTTCGTATCCATTCTGTAAGCCTGTGTCTTTTTATAGGTGAATTAAGTCCATTGATATTAAGGGATATTAATGACAAGTGATTGTTCATTCCTGTTATTTTTTAGTGGTAGTGTGTGTGTACATTTCTTCTTTGGGGTTTACTGCTGTGGTGTTATCTATTGCCTGTGTTTTAGAGGGTGTATCTGATTTCCTTTGGTTGGAATTTTCCTTCTAGTGCTTTCTGTAGGGCTGGGTTTGTGGATAAGTATTGTTCAAATCTGGCTTTGTCTTGGAATGTCTTGTTCACTCCATCTATGATGATTTAAAGTTTTGCTGGGTATATTAGTCTAGGCTGGCATCCATGGTCTTTTAGTGTCTACATTACATCTGTCCAGGACCTTCTGGCTTTCAAAGTCTCTATTGAGAAATCGGGTGTTATTCTGATGGGTTTGTCTTTATAAGTCACTTGACCTTTTTCCTTTGCTGCTCTTAATATTCTTTCTTTTTTCTGTATGTTTAGTTGTTTACTTATTATGTGGTGAGGGGACTTTTTGGGGGGTCTAGTCTGTTTGGTGTTCTATAGACTTCTTGTATCTTCATAGACATTTCCTTTTTTAAGGTTGGAAAGTTTTCTTCAATGATCTTGTTGAATATATTTTCTGTGCCTTTGAGTTGGTATTCTTCTCCTTCCTCTATCCCTATTATTCATAGGTTTGGTCTTTTCATGGTGTCCCAAATTTCTTGGACATTTTGGGTCATGACTTTGTTGGCTTTAGTGTTTTCTTTGACTGATGAATCTATTTCTTTTACTGTATCTTCCATGCCAGAGATCTTCTCTTCCATCTCTTGCATTCTGTTGGTTATGCTTGCATCTGAAGTTCCTGTTCGTTTACTCGGATTTCCTATTTCCAGCATTCCCTCTGTTTGTGTCTTCTTCATTTTTTCTATTTCCCTTTTCAGATCTTAGACTGTTTCCTTCATCTGTTTCATTGCTTTTTCATGATTTTCTTTCAGGGCTTTATTGTTTTCTTCTGCTTTATTTGTCCTTTCCTCTAGTTTTTTATAGTGTTCTTCCCAATTTTTTGTTTGTCTTTTCCTCAATTTCAGTTGTGATTTCTTCTATATAAGCCTCTACCCTCTTCATGATGTTATTCATAAGGTTACTTTCTTCTACTTCTTACATTTTGTGATGTTCAGGTCTAGCTGTTGGAGGAGGGCTAGGTTCTGGTGATGTTGTACTGCTCTTCATTTTATTGTATGTACTTCTGCCTTGATGTCTGCCCATCTCCTTGTGGATTCGTTCTTGGTCTTATCAGTGCTCTTTGTCCAGACAGAGCTGAGAGATTCAGGAAGCCTCTCTCTCTTGTCTAGATGGGAGCTCTGGGGCAGGATGGGAGCTCTTGTCCAGATGGGAGGTCGGGGGCAAGATGGGAGCTGGGGCTGGTCGTTAAGTCTCAGGAAGTGGCTGGGGTCTCCAGCAGATGGGTGTGGGGGGAGGGCGTGGATTGCAGGGTCTGCTGGGTGTCTTGGAGAAGGGGAACCTTCCTGGTGGGTTTGGTGGAGATCCTGCCAGATGGCCAGAACCTGGGGCCAAGTTGGGCAGGTCTTCCCTGGGATGGCTGGTGTCCAGGGATGGGATCTAGGTGCAGACCTCTCTGGGTCTGAGCACTCACCTCTTGTCCAGATCCTTTGTTGTTCTTAATATTCTCTTTATTGTGCATGTTTAGTGGTTTAATTATTATGTTGTGAGGGGACCTTTATGGGAATCTAGTCTATTCAGTGTTCTATAAGCTTTTTATATCTTCATAGGTATTTCATTCTTTATGTTTGAAAGTTTTCTACTATGATTTTTTAAAAATATATTTTCCATGCCTTTGAGTTGGTATTCTCCTTTTTTTTCTATCCCTATTATTCTTAGTTTTGGCCTTTTCATGGTGTCCCAGATTTCCTGGACATTTTGTGTTATGACTTTTTTGGCTTTAGTGTTTTCTTTGACTAATGAATCTATTTCCTCTATTGCATCCTCCACACCAGAGATTCTCTCTTCCATCTCTTATCTTCTGTTGGTTATGCTTGCATCTGTAGTTCCTGATTGTTTATTCTTATTTTATATTTCCAACATCCCCTCAGGTTGTGTCTTCTTCATTGCTCCTATTTCAATTTTCAGGTCTTGAACTCTTTCCTTCACCTATTCAATTTTTTTCTTGGTTTTCTTGGCTTTATTTAAGGGATTTATTGATTTCTTCTAATTTTTTGTTTGTCTTTTCCTCAATTTCCTTAAGGGAATTTTTCATTTCCTCTTTAAAATTATCTATCATCTTCATAAAGTTATTTTTAAGGTCCCTTTCTTCTGCTTCTTCTACGTTGTGATGTTAATGTCTTGCTGTTGTAGAACCAATAGGTTCTGTTGGTGCCATGTTGCTCTTTATGTTGTTGTATATATTTTTGACGTTTACTCATCTCTTCCTCCAATAGATTCAAGAGGTGCCTGTGTCTGAGCCATCTGCTCTTGGTCCAATCTATGCTTGCTGTTTCTGTGTCTCAAGGTGTCTGTCTGGTTCCAATTGTAGTTCTTGCTCCAATTCGTTTTGGCAGATTCTGTGTCTCATGAATCTACTCTTTATCCAATCAGAGTTGGTTGATTCTGTGTCTCAGGAGGGTGCTGAGGTCACAGGGTGGTGTGAGGATTTGGGGTAGGGCATGAATCTTGTAGATTATAGGGTTTAATGGGGGGGGGCGCTGATAAGGGACACCTGCCTAGAGGAGTCTTCCCTGCTGGCTAGCTACTGGGACAGTGATGTGTTGGGATCTTGGGCATGGGTTGTGCCCAAGGGCCTGGGTCCTACTGGCAGGACTCTCTGGGTGGGCAAAGATTCACTCACCCCATGCTGTTATCAGAGCTGGCAATTCTGTGTCTCAGGAAGCAGCTGAAGTTGCAGGGGGATGGATAAGTTTAGGGTAGGGTGTGGGTCTTGTGATTTGCAGGGTCTTCTTGTTCCAATCAATGCTGTTGTATTCTGTGTCTCCAGAAGCTGCTAACGTCACTGGAGAATGGGTGAGGTTGGGTAGTGCATGGGTCTTGTAGGTTGCAAGTTTTGATGAGGGAGCCTGCTTATAAGAGTCTTCCCCACTGTCATTTACTGGAGCAGCAATGGGTGGGGGTCCTTGGGCATGGGTTGTGTCCCAGGGCCAATATCCTAGCAGCAAGGATCTCTGGGTTGGAGAAGAGTCACTTACTTCTTTGTAATTTTTTTTAGTTCATCTATTCATTATTCAGCTTTGTGATTAGTACTTTAAAATAATTTTGTCTCTTTGTTGTTTTATTTATGCAACTTATCTTGACCTTATTAAAATATATTTAAAATGTTTTTAGTCTATCATATATACTAATTCATTTTAATTTGGATTTTCTTCAGTAAATTATATGTTTCCCTATTACAGATGTTTATGATTTTTTTATTTTTGTAATTTGTTTCTTTGATTGTTCATATGTTTCAAACATTATACATTGTTTTCATTTTCCTTAAGTGTAAATTTTGTATCTGGACATTAAAATCCAGTCTTTAAAAATCTCTATTTATCCATGAGAAGATCATCATCAACTAAAACTGCCAGAAATTATGAAGAGGGTTGTGGCCCTTCACTCTGTTCCAATTCAATGTTTTGTTGCTACTGTTCTTAGTGTTCCCTAGCCATGAATAACTGAGTCCTGTCAGTCCTCTGAGACAAATGAGAAATATGTCTCAGACCTTATCCAGAAAAAAATAGAATACTGTCTACGTGGCTCTTTTCCTCCACTTCTAGAAGAAAGGGACTAGGGATTTCTTCTCCATCACAAGGAACACTGGTAAACACCAATCATATGGCAAAAATATATATTCACCACCCAAACTGTACTCACTCTGCCTATTTTCCTCACTCTTTCAACATGCAAGATTTTCTAAGCTTTCACAGAAAAATAATTGCTATGTGTATTATGGTAAAATTCCAAATCTATGATATTAAACAGAATTCATTAGTTATATTTTATTAACTTTCAGTGATAAAAAATCTGGCCGGGCGGTGGTGGCGCACGCCTTTAATCCCAGCACTCGGGAGGCAGAGCCAGGCGGATCTCTGTGAGTTCAAGGCCAGCCTGGGCTACCAAGTGAGTTCCAGGAAAGGTGCAAAGCTACACAGAGAAACCCTGTCTCGAAAAACCAAAAAAAAAAAAATCTGAATGGGCCAAAGTATATTTCAGTATATGGTTTTCAATGTAAGTATAAGTCCTATGTTGTGGAGAGGCATGCAGAGCAAACCAGAGGAAGCAGAAAGAAAGGGCCAGATAGAAATATAGTCTCCAATAACACATTCCCACTGATCTTCATCCTCCTACTAGAACTTATTTTTTTTTTACCACTGCAAGGTTGTCCATTCTAAATTTCCTAGGAAAGTTACTAACATGAAAGCAAGCATTATTTATCACAAAATATATTAAAAAATGATTTTTGTTTGTATGACTATTGTTGAAAAGGAGAAAATGAAAAAAGCCCAAGCCATTTGCTTCACAGAAATTTATTTTATTTTAAATTTCAAATCTTTTTTTAAATCTCTCATTTGATGATCATCCTTATGTTAAGTGCCTATAACCAACTCTTTCAGTGGTAACAGTAAAATTACTAAACTTCAGATTAACTTTTCATAATTATTATCAGATGATAATAAAATTTCTTACTTAATTTCCATATTGTTTTGTTTACCATACTAATATAAGCTTCTGCTGAAAATATGGATTAAAAAATAAAAAATTAAACTATTTTATCTTTCCTGAAAATTTTCATAAAAACAAATATAACCTATTTCAAAAATGGTATAGAATTTGTATGAGAAACAAACACCAGCAGTTTGTGCCACATTTTTGCTAATCTTATAAACAGTTGTATATAATTTATAAAAAAAAAAAAAAAAACTAAATTAGTCTTGAAGACAAATTTTCTGGTTGTAGGGGAGAATCTCACTATTATGCATGTTTTACAGTTTGACTTTTTCTTTTGTCCCTGACTAAATATATAACTACAACTCTTCAGTACTTAACTTCTTCCTTGTATCAGTTATGGACAACACAGGATCACATTACACATCTCCAGAGATATTTGTTACAGTTATCTATAAGAATATTTTACTTGTAATTCAAAAAGATATTAGAATTCATATTTTTGATTTATATCTTAGGCACTTCATTTCCCAATAAAATAGAAATTCCATTCATTTAATAGATAACATTTTAAGGTTGAATCCTGAATAAAGTATAGTTGTATTTTAAATTAAAAAATATATTTTCAATAACAAAATCAAATACTTTGTGTTGTAACCAGAGTCCCACAAACTACCAAGAGACCAAATCCAATACAAAAGTAGAGTGTCTTTTTATTGTTGGGAGTTAGCCCAGGTCTCTTCATTCATCTGACAAAGCAGTTGAGCAGGAGAGACCCTGAGTAGCAATCAAGCAGGATTTTTATTATGGTTAGGGTAGGGGCTCTGGGGGAATTCAACTCTATATAGTTATAAAGCTTAGGATTGTTACTTACCTTATGTTAGAGATGCATGGTTTGAACTAATTGGAGAGTTGTAGCTGCAAGGGAATTGCCATTTTTTTATTTTATTTTATTTTATTTTATTTTATTTTATTTTATTTTTGGTTTTTCAAGACAGGGTTTCTCTGTGTAGCTTTGTGCCTTTCCTGGATCTCGCTCTGTGGACCAGGCTGTCCTCGAACTCAGAGAGATCCACCTGTGCCTCCTGAGTGCTTGGATTAAAGGTGTGCGCCACCACCGCCATATTTTATATGCAGGATACTGATTCCCTCTGACAGCTATGTTGTATTATATCCTTTAGGTTATGGTAGGAAATGTCTGGAACTCATTTTTATGTGGATCATAATTGTTTGGTTCTAGAGGCAGCACATCTTCTGATGAACTTCACATGACCTAAGAGCAGAGGGACAGCACATCCGCTGGTTGGTTTCCCAACACCTGCTGCCCCCAATCTAATCCTCTGGTGAATTTCCAGGGCTTAGTGTGGAGAGGCAGCAAATCTCATTTTGAACTATATGTAAAATTCTGTTCTTTGCCTGATGTATAATATATTTCAATGTAAGATATATTCTCACACATAGTAACATTAAGGGTTTAGTAAACACTGGTAAATGATATCCCTGTGAGTGTTATAAAATGATAATTCTTTCATTGTTAATGAACTCATGTTTTACACTCAGCATTTCAAAGACTTATGCACAACAGTATGACCCCTTTAGATAGGCCTGAATACAGGGAACCATTCTTATGTCTCAAAGAATATTTAAAATCCTCCAGTCTCAGAAGTCTTAGACCCAGTATTGTTCAATTTTTGTAGATCCTCTAGGCATAATTTAGTAAGTACTCCTAAAATAAGTATGCTTGAAGGAGAAAAGTAATATAAACTATGTATATTGATAAAATAAGATGAATTTTGAATGTGAGAAAAATGTGGTCTTACAGTGTCGCAACCAGAAAAACCATGAGGAGCTAGCTATAGGTAGTTATATAATAAATACTAATACATTAAAAGTAGGAGAAAAACACAAGGAGTGTGTGTTGAGTGATGAGTAAATATTAAGTATGAAAGCATGGTGTGTGAATTTACCAGTGATCTTGGTAGACATTTGATCTTGAATAAAGCTCCAAATTCCATGATGAAATTGGGAGGGTAAAAATACCTAATTTCAACTTCAGTTGTAATAATTATAACAATAAATATGCAAAATATACTATAAACTAAACTACACACACATGATATATTTTGCAAGGTGTGGAGAAGGTAAGTTATGATGTCATCAATCACAAAAATCTTTCTATGCAAGGTGGAAGAATGAAGCATAAAATGTTATCAGCCCAAGAGCGGTGAGTGTGTTCTTAATGCATTATCTCATTGTTGTCTGAGCATGCTGTATAAAAAGAGACATTATTTAAATATGTCTTCCATCTCACAAAAAATAAACATATTTAGAAATAAAAGACTTCGTACAAATAGAAGATAAACATGGATTTCCAGAAGAAGCTGTTCCTATATTCTGTGGTCTCTTTCTCCTCTCCTTTAATTATACATAATATGTTCCTAGTAAGTAAAGGGCATCAATGTTTTATGTATCTGCATTTTCTGGCCTCCATGCAGAGAGTTGGCATGTAACAAATGTAGAACCTTATAGGTCACACCATCATTTCATAAGAAAGCAAGATTGCACACTGTAAGTCCATTGTTATTAAGTGTAAGCAACCAGATTTGTAATTTAAGGGATCCAGGTAGTAAAACTGTATAAATACTTATTCTAAACAAATTAATTCATAATCAAACACAATTTAATTTCCTTTTTAGTTAAATTGATGGCTGTAAGCAAGCAATGAATTTCTTACCGTTTATACTCTCCCACTGCTAACTGAACCTGTCACCATATAGAATTGCACAAAATATGCTAAAGAAACCCTTTAGTACAGACTTAGGGATGGGACACAGCTAAACTATAGGTAGATTTTTATTCACGGTCAGTTTCTAGGAGGTTCCAGTAGTCCAGGGAAACAGAATTCACACAAGTTGAACTGATTTTGTGTATTCTGAAAGCCCCTAGGACTCATTATTAAACAATGAGGATAAATACCCAGGTTGATGGGCAAAGGTATGCTACATTTCTGAAATTTCTGCTGATGTTTCTTGTTCCTCAAGGCTGGTAATGCCTGAATGTTTAATGCACATCAATGTATGTTCTTTTTGACTAGAAGCCTATCAAATGCTTAGTATATGTCATATATAAAATGAATCAAAGAAAAACAAAAGACTGTGATGTAGTTCTTTCTACTTTTGATGCAGTATGTGGGCCATATAAAAACATGATATTCATCGAAGAGTACAAGCAGAATATCAAAGATATGAAAGAGAAAAAGAGAAAGAGCTCCTAAATTATTTAAGAGAAGGAACAAAGCTGTAGGCCAAAAGAATATCTGAAGGAGAAAAACAAAGCTTAGTTTAACTCTTGAGACTTTATATTAATTATGATTCTACATCATTTGAAATTTGATTCAGGTGTGTGTGTATGTGTGTTTTGTGTGTGTGTGTGTGTATGTGTGTGTGTGTGTGTGTGTGTGTGTACAAAGTCATATAGTAGACTTAATTATAATCTTACACAGAATTAGGTAAAATGTGACAGTTTGTGTATTTTCATGTATATATATACATATATATATATATATATATATATATATATAAAGCTAGTTATAGTATTTATTTTTAGAAAGAGAAAATTATTAGTAAATTGTTCAGTGTGAATTCTAGACTTTTTTTCAAAGTTGTTCCACCATTCATCCATTCTACTTACAGGATAAGAAATGACTCTCAGAAAAGAAAAATAATTCTTTTTACCTTAATTCCTAAAGTATTTCTGAATTGTGGTAACAGGTATATTTTGTCTTCTAATTAAAATGATAGAATTGAGAGTTATATCTTAACTTGGGAAAGTTCAGCATATTGTTGATTTTGTTGTTCTAAATAAATGTTTATTTCATTGCTAGTTATCAATAATCTCCATTTTATTTCTTATTGTAGGTGACAGTGTTACACCAGCTCTAGGGCATGGGTGGATTACAAAGAGAACTAGAAGAAAGCTCATGAGCACAGACATGTCCCTTATGTGCTTCTCATCTGCAGCAAAGTGAGAAAGCTTGCTCCTACACACCATTCTGCATTAATGTTCTGCTTCACCATAACCCCCAAACAAATAGCCAACTCTGAGGCAAAATCTTTCTTCTTTCAAGTGTTTCATTTTTATTCTATCACCATGTCAATAAATTGAAACAGGACTTTAATTCTAATTTTCACTAGAAAATTAAAGGGAAATGTTAAAAGTTCAAGTTAGATGTTTAAACACAGCTATCATAGATAGTAACCAGAGATGAATGTTATATGTTAGGAGTTACTGTGATAATGCACAAGTCATCTACTGTCTGTCAATAGATGTTTTTTCTATAAAAGTAATGATGGAAATCCATGCATTGTCACACACACTTTTAATCTCATCACTTGGAAAGCAGAGGTGGACAGATCTCTGTGAGTTTGAAGCCATCATGGTCTACATAATAAGTTTCAGAACTGCAAATATTACATAGTAAGACCCTATCTCAAAAAAAAGCAAAGAAAAAAGAAAGAAAGGAAGGAAAAGAGGGAGGGAGGAAAGAAGGAATACAGGCTGAGGATTCAGACAGTTCCACAGAAGCTCTTAACAGTACAGTCTCTGAGCCTTCATTTTCTGTTCCTATCACCTTGTCCTTTAACAGTGCACAGCAGCCACAGACATTCCAAAACCCTGCCCATGTGTGTGTCTAGGATCACCTCTTTCCTCGGAATGTGTGGAATTCAAGAAGGTGGTGCACTTCCTCTAGTGCAAAAATGTGGTGCACATTACTCATCTTGCCTCTCTATTGTTAAATTTGAATCAATGATTGAAAAATGTTCAGTGGAACTAGGAGACAGACCTTTAATCTGTCTTATTAGCCGGCACAGTTATTATTTCTTTGGCTCTGATGGCTTCCTAAAATGTTCTTTATTTCATACACATTCATCTTCATATTAAAAATTTTCAAAATAGCATGACCTATTTGCACTTCATTTAGAAGTGCTATTTTATCTTTCTGATAGCTATTTTTGAAAGAACAGAATTTATTAAAGAGTTATGGGGGAGGGTAAACCTAATTTCAGATGGCTATTATCAAAGCAGAGTCAGTGATTTGCTCTTTGCCAAGGTTGGCCTGAATTGCTTTGTTGTATAAACCAGAAAATCAAAATTTTATTACTTTCTGACTCTTTGAGATAACAAAAGTGTGAGGAAAAAACTTTAAAACTGATTGACGTAACTAGTTAATTTGTTGGAGTTTTATTTTGTGTTTCCTTGCAAAGGCTGAGGATCAACTGCAAAGTCTTGACCATACTTGGCAAGTGCTCTACCACTGAGCACTCGTAAAGACAGACTCAGAACATCAGCAGTCTGTAGTGTTTATTTTCTATTATTATTTTGGAAAATTTCATTTCCGTTAAAAGAAAAAAAATAGATTCATGTTATAATAGAAATGATGAGAAATCTATGGAATATATGCATTAATGATTTATTAAATGTATTTGGGAGGAAGAGAGGTATAGCTCAACAGTTGCATATAAAAGACTCTGGGTTCAGTCCTTAGCACTGACAAAAAAAATTAATAATCAATCTACAGAATTGTAAGGGAATTCTTGTTACCCCTTTTTCCATTTTTTTCTTTAAATATTAACATGAGCTGGCTATTTGGAACCTGGGGCCGATGCAGGGACACTTTGCTCAGCCTGGGAGGAGGGGACTTGTAGATGTAACCAACCGCCTTATTAAATAAGAGACACAGAGCCAATATAAAGATAAAAGCCAAAGAGGTCAGAGCTAAGAGTCTTACCCGCTTTTCCCGCCAAGAGACCTCTCTGAAAAGGAACTACTTCCTGTGCGTTCGCCTTTAAATAAGAGTTCTGTTCTGCCTTTTCATTGGTCGTAAACTCAACTACGTGACTGCCTCGTCACTGTCTGTACAGACCACCGGAAACACATTGGAGCGTGCATCTCCAATGCCAGCAGTATCCTTGAACACACAGAGATCTACCTAGTTTTGCCTGCTGAGTGCTGGGATTAAAGGCGTGCGCCACCACGCCTGGCTCTCACTATGGCTTGCTAATAGCTCTGACCCCTAGGCAACTTTATTTATTAATATACAAATAAAATCACATTTCAGTACCACTATATTTCCCCTTTTCTAATTTAATAAAAAGAGAAAAAAAAGGAAAGTTGTAACTAATATAAGAAAAACTATATACAAAAGTACAATAACTATATACAATATATACAAGTGATGAATACCTAAACAATGTCTAGTCCATTTGTATTTGACAAATTCAGAGAAAATAATTCCATTATCTATCCTATTTTGGCAAGTCCAAAATGTACCTAATTCCTTTCTATCCTAACTAATCTTCAACTATAATTAATTAATCTTTAAATATAACTAACTAATCTTCAACTCCCTCAGAGACCCAAGAAGGAAATAATATTACCTAACAAAAAAAAAAACAGGAAGTGCATGCAAGCAGCTTCCAAAAAATTGTGAGTTGACAGAAACAGCCAGCCACCTGGACAGTCACCTGAGGTTTCTCAGCAGTGTTGGGGCATCATCTTCAGCCTATAGGCTTAGCATATCTGACAGACTCATTTGTGAAGTAGGACGTACACAAGGTCAACAGTTCAACCTCACCTTGGGTGAGAGCAGTCCATGTACCAGAAACAACTGAATTCCACTAGTGTCATGTCATGATTCAGGATTTTAAATTCTGGAAATTGTTGATGGTTTTTTAATTCAGCTGTCCATTCTTCTTGACCGTGTATGTGTGGCTTCATCTCAGCATCCCGTTCTTCTTCACATCCCTCTATTAAATGCCAGTCTGCTATTGAGAGGCGTGAGCTTAGTTACTCCTCAAGAATAACTGTTTCAGCTGCTGTTCCATTGCACATCAGAAGCCATCGGCTCACTGCCTGTTCAGCTGCCTTTGAAGAAAAGGGCACTGTACCTTTTCCGGATTGCAAAGGCCACTTCAGGGATGGTGCCATATTGTCCTGGCCTCAGAAGATGCCTTTTGATAAAGCCATAACCACACTTGTTTTGGCAAGAATCAGTAGTCCTTTGTTTCATGTTCTGTCTGTCCATTTTGTCCTGTTGTCAGCAGTAGATTCGAGGATACTTTGTTGTCCAGTGGCTAACATTTGCCACA
>CABHPR010121406.1:0-33274 GCA_902168415.1 Peromyscus melanophrys | reverse complement strand
AAAGAAAAAGAAAAAGCTCTCAAAACCTGTCTCCAGTGACATCCCTCTTCCAACCAGGGCCACACTACCTAATCCCCAAGCAGTACCACCAACTGGGACCGAGTATTCAAATGGCAGAGCCTATAAGAGACATTCTTGTTCAAACCCTCACACTGGCCCCACCTCCCCTCCCTACCCACCCTCAGTACAGACGCTGAGGGGGCTACTTGTCTCCATCTCCACCACAACACACCTTGTACCACCTCCTCAGGAAGTCTTTAGGGATCTGGCCTAGACAGAGACCAGCATCCAGATAGTTACATTATAGTTACACTATATTACACAGATATTTACATTACAACTCATAACTATAGCAAAATTCCAGTTAGGAAGTAACAACGAAAATAATTTTATGCTTGGGGGTCACCACAACATGAGGAACTGTATTAAAGGGTCACAGCAAAAGGAAGATTGAGAACCACTGGTCTAGAACTGTAGGGGGAAGAAGCCTTTTTTGTAAGTTAGCCAAGCCTCTGTGTTAGAACTCACTCTTCTGGGCTCTGAGATCTTAGCATATAAAAAATTTCAAGGAACTTGGGTCCTATGGCCTCTAAGCTGTAGTCTGTGGCTCTGACCCTTGGGCCTCCTGACTAGGTTGTGACTTAGGGATGGGAATTCAACGGTAGGATGTGTTTCTCTGGTGACTGTTAGAACAGGGAAGTCATTGCTCTTGGGACCTCAAGGAATCATGGAACACAGTGCTCTGAAGTCATGAGCAGGAATCATGCCACATGTCCCTGGAAGGCAGCTCAAGGCCACTCACGCAGCAGGCATCTCCAGCCCCAACATTCCCAGTCCTGTCTGGATGCTGTGGTGGATGTTGCTATGGTGACCCCTCCTGGCTACAATCATCAGAAAGCTTCTTGCATGGTGGCCTTGCCAGTGTGGCTTCTGATGTCCTGTGTTCCACCTGAGGCCATGCTAGCCACTGCCTAGTTGGAGTTTGGTGGAGAAAGTAAAGAGAAGACCTTTGGGAGTCTGAGGGAGAGTAAAGAGAAGATCTTTGGAAGTCTGGGGGAAAATAAAGAGAAGATCTTTGGAAGTCTGGGGGAAAATAAAGAGAAGATCTTTGGAAGTCTGGAGGAGGGCTTCCCCACACAGCACATTTAGTCAATTTCCACCCTCAGGGGACTCACTTTCTCACCAGAATCAACTAGAGAGTTCTGTGTATTGCCATTAAGATTTGCGTTGGTTTGGGGCTTGGAAAGGGGCCGCACAGAAGCCATTAGAAGTAGGAAGGTGCAGGATTGTGTGAAGAGAGGCAAGAGGATCTAATACTGATGGCGTCAGAGATGAGAGCCAAGCCAGCCGTATCAGCCACCACAGTGGGACGGAGATGAGGTGGAAGCCCTTTCCCCCAGAGGGTTCCCACTGACTTCCAGCCTAGCAGACTGGTTTCCACTCTATGCCCAGCCTGGATTGAAGAGGAAGTGCCTCGGAGGTGCTCAAGAGCCTCAAGCCGGAAGCCCTCTGACCCACCCATTGGTTGCAATGGGCCCTTGATATGTTTTCTTTGTGCTGGGGCAGATGAGTAGACCCCACTCCTTAGAGATGAGGAGGCGCCTGCTAAAGGCAGCTTTGGCTTTCCAACCAGAAGGATGTGTTCCTCAGCTTTGTGTCACTGTCCTGAGGGACCCAAGATAGTGTGTAAGAGAATGGGTTTATCTAGCCCATGGTTCTGGACATTCAGGTCCAAGATGGCCTTGGGCCTCTTGAGAGCATGTCAGGTACATGGCAGAGCAAAGCAGAAGCACTAATGGAGGAGAGAAAGAAAGGGTCCCATAGCCACATCAGGTTATGTCCCCCAAAGACCTAAGGACCCCCTGCTGAGCCCCGTCTTCTGCAGGTTCACAGCACTTCCCCAGGACAACAGCACCCTGGGACCAAGCCTTTCACACACAGACCTTTACAAAGGAGGTCCCCGGAGTGGGCTGACCCCAGGTTGCCCTCTGTCCTACTCAGGCCTGGGGTGATGTTCCTCTCTCACACACACTTCCTATTGTCCCCTAATCCCATGGCTGTGCAGTGCCCACCCCGCAGGGCCATTCCCTTTAGTCTTTGTGGTCCGAGCATCCTTCTGTGGCCACTGGGGACACCAGCAAGAAACACTCAGTGGCCATGTAACTGGTGTTACAACAGATCTTTACTCCCTCCTTCATCCCTGCCAACGCTCATGAGTCAAGTCTCCTTGACTCTAGGAAACATTCACCGAAGACAAGTTTCTCCAAAGCCGTGCCAGCTTCTGCCCCTGAAGATGCCAGGGCCTGCCCGAACCTGCCTCCTGGCCACGTGCTGGCTTCTCCACCCTCTCCCAGAGACTGCCTGCAGGACTGAACTAATACAGGAAAGTTATCTTTGACTTTTATGGCCCCTTTTCCCCCTATTAAAATGCTCGGAGCTATAAATGTCGTCATCAGCAGCTCATTTATCTTGACAGAAATGTGGCTGTGAGCCAGCCTCTGAAATGACTGCTTCTGTTGCATCGATAAATTGCAGCAGGAAGCAGAGCGGAGAGGTCTGGCCTCGCGGACAAAACGCCTTCCCACTTGTTAATGAGCGCTTTATGAGGCTGTGGAAGGATGGACGCCTGTGTAAGTTCCCGTGCCGAGGAGAGTGCACCTAGAGTCCGTGCGGCATTGGCAGGGGATGGGCCATCTGCGAGAGGTGACAGGAACGTTCTGAGAGGGCTCCCGTCGTGCCCAGAAGCAACAAGATACTGGTAACTTGCTCAGCAGAAGGTTTGCTACCGACTCTTTCCAGCATCTTGGAGACTGGGCATGGTCTGAGAACTGTCAGGTCTCTGGTGCTCCAGGCAGTGGGCCCTACAGTGCAGTACAGAACCTATCCCCACAAGAGCCTGACTCACGGGGCACTGAACTTAAAGGCACCTTGTATTTAGTACCCTCTGAAGAGCAGCCTGGTACCCCAATCCAAGCAGTGTTCACACAGCTATGGAGTTGGGTGGAGTCGGCCAGGATCTTGGTCGAAGCATCCAGTGGGCTCTGTTATGCAGACCTCCCATGGCCTGCAGGACAACCACTCTCTCTCCCCCCATGCAAGACTGGCTGTGTCTTTTGGTAACTTAGAATCAAGCGGAGTGGGAGCGAAGCTGTCACTGTCGGTGCCCCTCTGGAAGCTCTGGGTCTCTGGTGAACCTCGGCCATTCCTCACTCTCCGAACCTCGGCCATTCCTCACTCTCCTGGCTTCCCATCCCTCCCCTTCCCTGAGTGTAAATCACTAAGGTGACAGACAGGAGCTGGCTCTGTCACAAGTCAGGAAAGAGGGCTGAACCTGAAGCAGAAGGCTTAGGTCCACAGGCATCGGTGCTTAAGGACAGAGACAGCCAAAGAAGCACCCAGAGACGACGGGGTCTGCATAGAAACAATGCACCGGGGTGTTTTAGACAGGGTCTCTGACTGCCCTGGAGCTCCGTAGACCAGGCTGGCCTTGAACTCACAGACATCCTCCTGCTTCCGCCTCCCCAGTGCTGGCATTAAAGATGTGCGCCATTACGCCTGGCAGTTCCAGCACTTGGGAGGTAGAGGCAGGAAGATCCGAAGTTCAAAGTCATCCTCATATGGCAAATGCAAGGCCAGTCAGGGATACATTTGGCACACTTGCACACGTAGATACGCGTATGTATATTTTGTCTCACTGCATAGGAACTTCGCTTTAAAAGGGAAGCCAACAGTAAGGTTGACTGTCTTCTGGGCAACGTTTTCCTTTTTCCTTTTCTAGTTTCCACTTGTTCTTAAATGGTGATAGACTACTGAAGCGAACCAAACAAAACCCACTCTCATATGGCGAACAGGAGCAGAGTCTGCCGTTTCTGAGCCCGTGGTCCCGGGATGCCAGGCTCTGACCGCGACACTCTCTGTCTTTCAGGCTTTGGGAACCACCACTGCAGTGCCTGTCACGGGTCCTCAGGTCAGCTCCCTGCAGAGGTTGGCCGGGCAAGGAGCAGCAGTGCTACCTCAGGTAACCGTCTGTCCGTCCTGCGTCCGTCCCCAGCCCCTCAGCGCTGCCTCTGGCTCCTTCCTTTAGACCGTGCCCGCTCTCCTCCATCTCCTCTGTCCATTCGTGAGGGGAAGCCTTTGGTTCAGAGTTTTCACAGTGAGGAGTCTGGTTTTTCACACAGTGAAAACTTGAGAAATCCTGGAGTGGGCCATGACCAGCAACTTTTGTAAAGGAGTTAAGTTCGGCCAGCATCAACCATGGCCAGCGTCAACCAGAGAGTAGCTACTGCCAGGCATACTGGTTCTCAAAGCTTTTCCATGCTGGGTCACACGTAGTGTATATTGGATGATGAGTCTGGCAGAGGGTCTGAGGAGCTCTACAGTAACGCCTTTTCTGGTAAGTGGTGCAGGGTGTAGGGCCTGGGTGCCAGCCTAGATCCCTAGATGGACTCCATGCCCTGGTCAAGTCACCCAGCCCCTTCACCCTCTTAGATGGAAGGCTTCTCCCTCAGAGGGCTAGATGGCTCTTGACTGTGTCTGTTGGCCTTGGTGGTCACGGGAGAACTTATACCTGCACCCAGTACATAGCAGATACCTAGACCCTAGAATTATTGCCAGTGCCTTTACACCCAATGGCTCAGCTTTGGTGAGCACCTGCTATGTGTACCATAACTGCCTAGGCGCCCCTGGCTGCGGAGAGGAAGGCTGTGGCTGTCTGTCTTGAAGCTATGGGGCTGAACAGATGCCCCTGGCTCAAGGATAAAAGGGAGTAGCTGTCCTGAGCCCTTGTCCATGAGGTAAAACAACACCCCCCCCAAGTTCCCACCGTTTCCGAAGTCCAAAAGGCCTTGCCCCTAGTGGGGGTCCAAGTCTCAAGGATCTCTCCAGGGGTATGAAAGGCTGGTGGGTGCTCTGAGATGGCCTGTCCCATGCCAAGGTCCACAAAAGTCTCCTGGGGTGGGGATATTGTAGACCAAAGAAAGAAGGTGCAGAGTGAGAAACTAAGGCAGAGGTCCTGGGAAGGCCTGAGGTTTCCCCCTGAGGGGGAGCTGAGAGCAGGTAGAGACGGAGCTCCTGGCTTCAGATATCAGGCCACAGTGTTGTCCTTGTCTGTTGGCAGTGGACTGCTCCACAAGATTTTTCAGCAAGGGAGGGGCTCGAGGGGCTCTGCCGAGGTCCGTGCTGTTTCCTCTGGGGCTTTTGCTCCCCAGACAGCCCCCCCTTAGTTCTCCACTTCCCAGTATTCCACACTGCTCCCACCCCACAGAAGCACAGACAGGCAACTGACAGGCGCCTGGTCCCACGTGTTTCCTCCCCACTACGTCTGCGCTGCCCGCCCAGCCTCTTCTTCTTGCCTGCAGCTCCTGGGTTTCTTGTCTTTCATTCAGCCCTTACTGTCCCCTCTCCCAAATCCTCTGCCCCTGCCCTGGGTTGGCTGGCTGAGAGGTGCCTAGCCCACACCTGGGCTCATTCTGCTGGCCTGGGAAGCTTGTAGGGTGGAAGCAGACCCTGAGGAAGGAAAGCAGCAGGCTGAGGCTGTTCCCTGGGGACCTGCTGGCCAGGGTCTCCACATGGCTGTGGGGAACATCATAGGTTCCAAGGTTCCCAAATATTTCCTTGGGGTGGACAGCCTGTATTTGAGCCTGGCTAAACTGTCCTCAGGGTCTAGCACCTGCCCCGTGGCTATTTACCATGTTTGGTCTGAGTTAGGGAATGTCATCTGGCCAGTGTTGCAGTGAAGGTGACCAGGAAAGAGCTAGCAGAGTGTCATCTCCCCAGCATCCCTAGGACATCATTTGCCCCGACTGGTCCTCCTGAGAGGCAGAGGACAGCTCGTCCCCAGCCAGCGCTAGCCATGTGCAACTGAGGGGTGGCGGGAATAGGACTCCTCCCTTGTTTCCTCATTGTGTGTGGCACTGTGCCCAGCGTCTGGGGTCTGATCCTGATACTGGACAAGGACAAAGCAGCAGGCTTACCTCAGCCAGGCTGGACATACTACCCAGCTATGGCATGGCCCCCAAGATAGGGAGGGCCTGGTTTGGTTTGCTCAGGCCCCACTAGAGCAAGAGATAGTAAGGCTGTCAGAATGGAGGGCCAGCTTGTGTCAGGCAGTGAAGGATCTCATAGCCATGATGCTTGATGACCACAGCGCACTGAGTCCTGGTGACTTTTCCAAGAGTCAGGATCCAGCAGGTTCTCCCCAAGGTCACCAGAGCAGAGCAAGGGAGCGTGGGAGACCAGCACACAGCTTCAGCAGTCCTGGCTCAGGTCCCTCTGCCCTAGTGATAATGATATCATCACCACCATTCTCCCCAGGCAAGCCTCTTCTGCTTTTGCCTTAGTTTCCCTCCATGGAATGGCCAGGACACCCTCCCCATGGCTTCAGTGGGATTCAAATCATGTCCCTCCTTAAGTCTCATTTTTCCCAACTCGCCTGGACTATCTGGGCGTAGAGTAACTTCACTGGAAATGAGGTCAGGGTCTGCAGCTCCTGCCAAGTGGGTTCCACCACCTCCAGTGCACAGGTGAAGACATTATTAAGTGATGTCTCGAAGACCACCCACGTCCCCTAAGATCCAGGATTGGCCACACAAGCTGACTGGAACCATGGTCTCTGCTGTGTGGTGACTGTCTGAAGCCCATGTCCCACCTCCATGTGTGTGGGCTCTTTAGAATGATTGGTGCCCAAGGCCCAAGGACTACCAACTACATTTGTCAGGGCACTGCAGGAGCCCTGTGGCTCACCTGGTCCTGCCCAAGGGCCATGATCCCAGCCTCTGACACAGGGGGACTTTGTGTATGGACTTGGTGTAATGACGATGCACTCCAGCTGGGCTCTCTCATTGGCTCCTATCTCCTCTGTCCCTCACAGTTCGCTCTCATTTGTACCAGAAGGGAGTGTAGCCTGGAGCAGCTTCATCTGAGCCTGGGGGTGGATGGGTGGGTGGAGATCAGAAGCTCAGTGCACAGCCAAGCAAGGGAGATGGTGGATGGAGTAGCCTGAGCCTTGGAGTCAAGGTCATGACCACTGGGAGACTGAGAGCGGAGTCCAGAGGGTCCCTTCCCCTCTAATGTAGGACTCAGCCTGTCTGTTTGAGTCTTGGCCCATTGCCACGCCTTCGTTACAAGCTTGTGTCCATCTGTCTGACCACACACTGGTCCCTTCCTCCCAGGTTAGGCCAAAGACTCTGATTCCAGACAGCCTCCCTGTCACCCCGGGCAGGGACCGGCCACCCAAGCAGCCCCCAACATTCCAAAAGGCCACTGTGGTCAGCATCAAGAACCCCAGCCCAGCTCTCCCCACTGCCAACAACACCGTCAACCATGTGCCAACACCCAGCAGCCAGGCCCAGGCCCTCACTGAGCCCACCGCCATCACCTCACCCCTGAGCAGTGCCGGGGTGGCCTATGCCATCATCTCCACCTCCCCCAGCAATGCTGCCACCATCACCCCCAGCACCACCGTGCCCGTGGCCAGCGACAGCATCAAAGTGCAGCCCCTCCTCATCAGCGCTGACAAAAAGGTGAGTGTCCACCAGAAACCTCCCCGAGAGGATGTGTGGCGTGCGGAGGCTCCTGTGGGGGCTGACGCTTAGGCAGGGGGAGTAGCTGGGTGGTGGGATAGTCCACATGGCCAAAGAATGAAGGGGAAAGACTCAGGTGAGTGTGTGGAGGGAGTGTGAACCAACAACCAACAGGACGGATTAGTGTGAATGGACAGGAGGTGTGTGAGCAGATGAGTGTGTGAATGGAGCATGAGCACATGGCCAAGGGTGCAGATCTGTAGGAATGAAGAGAGGTGAATGAATGGATGTTAGCATGAGTGAGTGGTGCTGTGAATGAGTGATCAGCTGGGTGAATCTGTATAAATAAGGGGATAGGTGAATGGGTATGGGATAAAACAAATCTAGCTGAGAGAATTGCTACTCATTAATATAGGAATAGTGAACTAATAACGTGTGGCTGAATGGGTAGCTGCAAGAGAGTCTGGTACTGATGGTCCATCTCTGCTGGTAGAGTCAGGTGGTCAAGAGCTGTTTTATGCCCCAGTTACCTGGATGTGTGTGGGGGAACTCCTTGATTTCTTGTGAGGAATTTAGCTTTAATGCTAAAACTTATTCTTTTTTTTTTTTTTTTTTTTGGTTTTTCGAGACAGGGTTTCTCTGTGTAGCTTTGCGCCTTTCCTGGAGCTCACTTGGTAGCCCAGGCTGGCCTCGAACTCACAGAGATCTGCCTGGCTCTGCCTCCCGAGTGCTGGGATTAAAGGCGTGCGCCACCAACGCCCGGCTAATGCTAAAACTAAAATCATCTCCCCGTGTGCTCTAGAGCTCTCTGAAGATTGCCCTGTTTGAGGCCTTTGGGGAAACATGGTAGCCCCTGTTTTCCCTTTAAGAATCTTTCATTTGGTTCCCTCTGCCCACTCTCTTGCCTGTAGCTGATGTCTTTCCATTTCCCCAGGCAACCCCAAATCATCCTAGTCCCTCTGCCTCCCAACTTGATGTCTCAGGAAGGGAAGGCCACTGAATGCTCCCCAGCTCAGTATGCCTGCATTTGAGCTGAGAGTAAAGACTTAGTGCCCCCTGGAGGCTGGCATTTCCAGTGTGTTGGCTGAGGCTCAGAGAGGCACAGAGTAATCTCTCTGAGGTCAGGGAGTGGTAAGATTTGCACCCAGGCCTGCTTGCTTTGCAAACCTGCCCATCTCACACAAAAATGCTCTCATGGAAATGGGTGGTGGGGAGATATTTGGAAGCAAAGCTCTGGACACAGAGCAGCCACTTAGTTCCTCTGTGATACAGCTTTCAGGCCCTACCTGATTCCTAGCTGCTCCCTGCCCCTCCCTCCCTGGACCCCTGCCCCTCTCATCCTTCCTGTGTCTTCCAGGTCATTATCATTCAGCCTCAAGTGCAGACGCAGCCCGAGAGTTCAGCAGAGCCCCGGCCACCCACGGAGGAGCGACCTCAGGGAGCTCAGGCCACCAAGGAAGATCAGCCCCCCAGCCAGGAGAATCCCGAGGTAGTGTGGCCTACTGGAAGGCTCAACCTCTTCTTGGCTTTAAGACAAGGCTCTTTGCAGGGTTGGGATGGCTTCCTTAGGAAGATCTTGATTGGATGTAGCCCAGCACAGTGGAAGCTGCCAGAGCAGGGCTCACCCAGCGAGCTGAGTCTGTACCCTCTGTTCTCCAGGCTGTGCGGGCAGGGTAGGGCCATGGTCAGCATGGATTTCTAGTGCCTTGCTGCCTGGCTGAGTGTTAGCCATGTGGTGTCCTGTGTAGTGATTCATCTGCAGACAGGAGTGGTAAGGCCTGGGTTGCTGGAGGACTCCGAGTTGAACCACTGGATCAGGGACATTATCCACCTTCCAGGGATCCCTGGCTCTGAGCCTTGTTCCTCTCAGGACTAAGCCCAGAAAGGGAAGTTTCCCCACCTTGGACAGCATGTGGCCCCTGCCTCTCCTTCCTGTTTGTATTCAATCCTAGAAGCTTGTGGAGTATAGAGTAAGATCAATAGCACTGTAGAGCTCAGATGCTCTAAGAATTTTCTAGAAGTTGCACATGACACCTCCCCCCACTCCCTAGAAGAAGAGGGATAAATGGAGCCATTCTAACAGTTGAGTTGCAGTCACAGAGCAGGCCGGCAGGTGACCAAGGCTTGTCTCCAAGGACCTGGCTTCATCGGGTATTTGTCCCACGCTGGGACAGCCCCAGCTCATGGGGAACATCCCTGCTCTGCTGAGGTCTTCTCCATATGGCTCTTCTCACTCAGACTCTAATTTCAACAGTGAACCCTCGTTCATCCTACAAGAGTCCAGTCAGCATGGTCCCTACCAGCAGGTGCCCTGCCCCAACTGATCCCACATCAGCAAAGTCTTCCCTAGGCCCCCAGGCTCCCGAGCTCCTAGTGACTGCAAAGATCTGTGGTCTCAAAGGTATCACTTGCTTTCTGTGCCTGTCCTGTCTCAGTGGTCACACTTGGGTCTGCTCTTCACTGTGCTCTTGCTGTGAGCAGGGGACTCAGGATGGGCAGATGTGGTCTTTGTCCTGGGAAGCCCCCTTCTAAGGGCACTAACTCAGGGCACTTCTGAGACAAACGTAGCTACAAAGGCTGCCAAATGGGTTAAGAAACTTCCAATGAGCCGGGCAGTGGCGTACGCCTTTAATCCCAGCACTCAGAATGCAGAGGCAAGCGGATCTCTATGAGTTTGAGGCCAGCCTGGCCTACAGAGCGAGATCCAAGACAGGCACCAAAACTACACAGAGAGACCCTGTCTCAAAAAAACCAATAAACAGGGCTGGAGAGGTGGCTCAGAGGTTAAGAGTATTGGTTGCTCTTCCAGAGGTCCTGAGTTCAATTCCCAGCAACCACATGGTGCTTACAACCATCTATAATGAGATCTGGTGCTCTCTTCTGGCATGCAGACATACATGCAGGCAGAACATTGTACATAAAAAATAAATAAATCTTAAAAAAAATAAATAAATGCCACTGCTGGGTTGGAGTCTAACCTGGGCTACATGAGACCCAGCGTGCGCGCGCGCACACACACACACACACACACACACACACACACACACCAAACCAAATAAATAAATAAATAAATAAATAAATAAATAAATAAGCAAACAAATAAGCAAACAAATAAGCAAACAAATAAATAAATAAACACCACCTCTGGGTTGCCTGGAACATGAAGCTGCTGTATGAGCCACATCTTGATAACCCCAGTCCCAAGGTCCCATTGAGTCTAGCCTGTGACAGTGTATGAGCCCCACATAGCTGTAGGGTAAGGCCCTGGCTGGCTTGCTGCCTGCAGTACTCTCCTGCACCTGTCTCTCCTGCCTTGAGGTTTTCAGCATTCTCCACATTCAGGAAATTTCTCCAGATGATATTTCCTTGTTCTCTCGAAGTGCATCTTAGTCAATTATTGCGCGTTTTTACAATTAGTATAATTATATCTAACTGCATAATTAGTGTAAATACTCGTAATGGCTTAAACAGAACAGTCAAAACACGCCCTGGTGTAGAAGCCCTTGTTAAAGTTTGAGAGTTGGGCAGCATAGGCCTAACTGCAAGAGGCTGTGTACCAATCAGAACACTGAGCAGCAGCCCCCAGGGACCTCACTGGCCCAAGCGGGACCCAGGCCATTGCAGGACATGGATTCTGGTTTTTGTATGGTCCTCGGGACAGAGCGACACTCCAAACCCTGAGCTGTCATACAGCCAGCCTTCTTTAGCTTCCTCTATTGAAACTGGGTCTCACTAAATTGCCAAGGCTGGACTTGAACTCTCTCTCTCTCTGTAGCCCAGGCAACCCAGCCTGGACACTTTGAGAGGGGTGTTTTGGTGGTAGTTGCGAGGGGTGTGGGCACAAGATGGTGGGGTGTGTTCTCCATGTAAGCAGCCTATGTGCCCAGTGAGCCTGCTGCGTGTGCACAGGTTGGAAGTAGTCTCCAGCAGAGCCAGGGCATGCCCAGGCTACCCAGCCCTGCAGCTGGGAGCCGGAGATGCCACCTCCACTTTGGGCAGCTGAGTCAGGGCAGGGTGGCCCGCAGCCAAGCTTCTCAGAACAATACTGCAGTGGCCAGCCACTCTGCCAGGGGTCGCCTCTGACTTCCTCACTCACAAGTCCCAAACTTTCTGCAAGAAAGGTGACAGGTGTGAGTGAGAAGCCCCTCTTATTTATTTAACTTCCAAGAGACTATAAGCCTGGTTCATCTCCCTCATCAAATTCCGTACATTTCCAAGACATTCCAAAAGGCCAGTAGAGCTGGGTTGGACCTATGCTACTGGCCCCATTCCCCTATGGCTTCTAGGGATCTCCCAGCCCAGTCTATATCCTTGGATTCACAGAGTCAAAAATATTAAAAGAGAGACGGAGGGGGGAAAGATTCTGGGAAGTTCGAAAGGCAGTGAGCGCTTGGATTTGCTGCATGCCAAGCCCAGCACAGAATCCTGTCATTGAAGTGTGGGTGTGTCCTGCTGGAATGCTGTTTCACAGATCCTCAGTCTCCCTCACTTCCCGTGTCTCCTCTGCCATGACAGATACATACACACTGAGTGCACACAGGCTTTTCTCCTGTCATGAGTCCCCAGACGACACAGTAAAACAATGATTTATATGTGGAGTCTGTCACATTGGGCAGTACAAGACATAAAAGTGGCTTAAAGTATTCAAGAGGGTATGCGTAGGATTTGTGTAGATGCTGCGTGCTGTTTTATATAAGGACTCAGCCCAGAGGGTTCTGGCTTCACTAGGGCCAAGATAGTGTGCACCTTGTGGGGCTCCATCTTCCATGTTGCTGAATATGCACACGGGCCACTCCAAGGTCAAAATGGTTCGGGAAGAGGCACCCATCTGTCTGTCTGCTCTTCTGCTTAAGGCCAGAGCCTCCTGACGGCTGAGATCACCCTCCTCATTACTTACATGCACCTGCCATCTTGCCATCCACATGCTATTGGTTTTTAAAGTGTGTTTGAGGGATATGTTATCCAGCCCCATCGCAGGCCCCTAGCTACTCCCAGGAGCCCCCTACACTGATGTTGGACCGTTTCTGGGCATCTAAGTTCCCCACATTTCCTGGGAACAATGTTAGCATGTGAAGCAGTGGCCGCAGGACCAGGCAACCCCAGGGTAGAGCCCTGAGGCTCACAGACTAGCTCCTGGCTGACTCGGATTACTTGGCTGTGTTAATGCCTCTCTCTCTCTCCCTTTCCTTCTCAGAAAATCGCCTTCATGGTAGCTCTAGGCCTGGTCACAACAGAACACCTGGAAGGTAATAATGGGACAGTGGGTGGAGTTTGGTGGGTGGGGCTTGGTGGAGCCCTAGGTAGATGCAGCAGCCTTCAGGGTGCCCCAGGTCATGGTTGTGCCCTATCCAGATGTGAGACTCTTAGGAACCCAGCCCCAGGTAATGGAGGCACAGTCACAAGACAAGCCAAAGAAACATTTGGTTTTGGGTATCCCACGACTGAACATGCCTCATGTGGCACTCTCATGTTCTTGTGGAGGGACCTGTCCCCACCCTAGAGGCCACACAGTGAAGTAACAGAGGTCATGGTCCAATCCTGCCATTCACTAACCCACGAGAGCTGACGTTTCTTTACTTCTTTGGTGTTTGCTCCTCTCTGGACCTGTTTCCTCATCTCCAACATAAGAGAAACCAAAACCTTAAGCTTGTTGGGTTGTGGGGAGTGAAGAGCGCTTTCCCTAATATGCAATTGGTCCTCATTTTGAAAACCTGTCTCCAAGATCTGGGATCCCACAGTATTTATTTGGGTCCTGGTCTCTTCCACAGAGGCCTGTGGTGCCTCACAGGGAGCACACAGAGTGACTCAGAGTGATAAGGGTCAGGAGGAAGCTGACAGAGATGAGGAATGGGCACCCCAGGGAGCTACCTCGAGAGGTAGAGCAAGTCGCAACCTGCAAGAGAGATATGAGGGAAAGCAGACGGGCCAGTATGCACAGGCCAGTGATGGGCAGCACCCAGCTGTGCCTGGCTGAGCAGAGCCAGAGACTCACTCTGCTGCTGCCCCCCAGGGGTCCCAAGAGACAGAGAGGGGCCTGTCTTAGTCTAGGTCCCACTGCTGTGAGGAGACACTGTGACCAAGACAACTCTCAGAAAAGAAAGCATTTAATTGGGGTTCGCTCACAGTTTCAGAGGCTCAGTCCATTATCATCACAGCAGGGAGCATGGCGGCAGGCAGGTGTGGTGCTGGAGAAGGAGCTGAGAGGTACATCCTTATCCACAAGCAGAGAGAGAGAAAGAGAGAACCTGGGCCTGGCATAGGCTTTTGAAACCTCAAACCCACCTCCAGTGACACCCTTCCTCCAACAAGACCACACCTACTCTGAGGCCACACTTCCTAATCCTTCTAATCCCTTTCAAACAGTTCGACTCCCTAGTGACTAAGCGTTCAAATAGTGGAGCCTATGGAGTACATTCTTGTTCAAATAGAGGAGCCTATGGAGTACATTCTTATTCAAACCACGACACAGGCGTGTCCCTGTCCCCTCATCCCCCTACCTGACACTCATCCTAAGGCCACCAGAGCCATGCTATAAGCAGTTCCTGGAGGCTCTGACCTGCTGGGCGAGGAACCTCTGACCGCTGTGTCTGCCTTTCCAGAAATCCAGAGCAAGCGTCAGGAGCGGAAGAGGAGGAGCACTGCGAACCCCGCCTACAGCGGCTTCTTGGAGACCGAGGTGGGACTCTTGGCCACCACCCCTGGGGCTGGGAGAAATAGTGTAGGGCCTCGTGAGCCCCTCCTCCTTCGGTAATGAAAATTTGATGGATGGGCCCAGAGGAGTCCTTGGGACCTCCACCAGCTTTCTCACTGACTCCTTGCCCATCCTTCCTAGCCAGAAGCATTCATTTGAAACACAGAGTGTACTTTCACTGAATGTGCACACCTGTAACACAGAAGTCAGGAAGCTGAAACAGGAGGATTTTTAGTTACAGGCCGGCCTGGGTTACATAGTAAGACCTTGTCATTTAAAAACAAACAAACAAACAAACAAAACTGTCTGTTGGAGTCCTAGCAGAGGCCACTCTGAGTATCAAACACACCTGCCTGCCACAGGTAGTGTTGGGTCCCTTATGAGACTGCTGTGAAAGACTCATGTACAAAGCCTGAGGGACCGGGACCCAGGCCACTCACTGATCATGGAGCCCACTATGGCTTGCCCTTCACCTGGGAGGCTCTCGGCTCTGATGGACTGTAACATCTCAGGCCTGGGCTCTCTCAACCCCTGGGGGCAGCTGGTGGGCAGCAAGCGGGGACCCAATCTTGGGTCCTCTGGAAGAAGAGCAAGTGCTCCTAACGGCTGAGCTATTTCTCCAGGCCCCATTTCCCTTCTCTAGGATGTGGGTCCGAAATCCATGTTTCATGAACTTGGATTTAGCTGGGAAGGGGAACCCTTACAGAGAGTTCTACAGTGCTCTGTGCAGGGGAGAAAAGTGGCCCCCCAAGCTCTGTCCACCATCTGTCCCTTGCCCTGCCTTGCCCTCCCTGCTTCTGTCTTAGAAGGTGAGCTCACTCTTGAACACATCTTGTTCTCTTCTGGGTCCAGTGAGCAAGCCCTGACCCCAGACATGGGGACCTTTCACACAAACGTCAGTGGCTAAGGGTGTAGCTCAGTTGGTGGATTGCATGCCTGGTATTCATTAAGTTCTGAGTTCAGTCCCCCGCCCCCCAGCACTGCTTAAACCAGGCATGGTGCCATATACCTGTAATCCCAGCTCCTGGAAGGTAGCGGGATCAGGAGTTCAAGGTCATCCTTGGTTACACAGAGAGCTCAAGTATAGCCTGGGCTATGTGAAACTCTGATTTAAAAATAAATGAAGGAAGGAAGAACTTCAAGTTGTCTTTAGCCTCCAACCAAGAACACATATTCTGCCCCCAGGGCCTCAGCCCTGTGGTTATTAAGAAACTGCCCTCTGTGCTCTGGACAGAACCTACTCAGTGAGCCCTATATCTGCAGCCAGAGCTGCGGGGCCTCCTTAGCCACTCAGCTCAAAACCCTGTGATCCTTGAGCCTTAGACAAGCGTGCAAGCCAAGAGCAGCCCCTTCGCAGGTCCCTTCCTTGCCCCTGAGTGCAGCTTGGCTCCATAGAGAAAGAAGACTTCCAAACTGATTCCAGAACTATCTTTCTGCTACAGCCAGATCCACTTGGAACCACCAAGGTCTGGGGAGGGGGGGTAGCCTATGAGGTCACTAAAACTAAGGCTTCTGCCACTCTCTTGGGCCTCTGCAACTGCCAGGTTTGGGCCACATGCAAGGAGGTGAAATTTGAGGGGGTCAGTCCATATACCTCCTGACTGTAGAACCAGAGAAAGGTCAGAGGGCAGGTGGAAGGGCAGTGCTAACTTTGTCCCTAACCTATCATGCCTGGAGACTTTCTGGCCCAAGACAACTTGGGATGGGGATTCCTAGGCCTCAGCAGAACCAGCCTTTGTAGACTCCCCCTCTGCTCCTGGGTCTTTGGTACTGTTTTTTTCCATGTGTCTTCTGCATAGGGTGTCTGCCCTGAAGTCCAGGCTATCCCGGAGGGTCCTGGGCAGGGCGTTGTGCACACAAGTGATTCTTTGGTTCTGCTTTCTATATCTACAGAGGAAGCGGCTAGCCTCCAGTTATCTCCACAACCCCCTGTTCCTCACAGCACGAGGTAAGTGCCAGCCAGAGCCATAGCTTCCACAGACTCACGCCCCTTCCTAATTCTGGCTTCCCCACTGTTCTCCAGGGCTTCATATGACCTCTGCTCTCAGGGCCTCTGGGGAAGGAGGGGGGCCACTGGGATCGGCTCCATCCCATTAGATCCAGACACTGTGGTTGGAACATGCTGCCCACCGGAGTTACACCTGGGCTGGGTGTCCAGCTCAGAGAACCAGGCTGAAGGTTCACTGTGGTAGGGCCATTCACTGAAGGGCTGAGCAGGCAGGCCACAAGTTGTGGCCTGCCTGCTCAGCCATTCTGCCTGCTGTTGAACAGCTCTGGAGAGAACAGGCACTCATCTCCCAACTGGGCTACGGCTCATTGCAACCCTGCCTTCCCTCCTGGACTGGCTCTGGGCAGTTGGCCAGCCTGGGCTAATCCAGGAGTGCTGGGTGCTGGCTCCAGTTCTGACAGGCAGGGACATACATCCAGCTTTCAGTAGGGCCCTTTCTCCTGTGCCAACTGTCCTCCGTGGCCAGGAGCCACTTGTCCCTGTCGTCATAGTACTCAGGAAGCTGAGGCAGGAGGGTTGCCATCAGTTTCAGGCCAGCCTGACCTACAGACAGGCTTTGTCTCAGAAGAAGAAGGAAATGGCTGCCTGCATCTTGGGATTGTGTGCAGCTCCTTAGCCCTTGGACCGTTGATCTACACAATGGGCCTCTAATGTCTGCTGAGTCAGTGGACAGTTCCTCCCAGGAACAGCATCATCACAGATGGTTTGACTAGGAACCTGGAAGGAGAATCCTGTTTGTGTTTCTTCCTGTGTGTGGTTTGAGATCACGGCCTAAAATGCAAAAAAAAAGGTCCAGAGCCAGAAGGAGCTGGAAGCAGGTGACTGACTCTGAGGGGTCCTCTGAATTCTGTTTTTGTCTCTGAGGCACCTCACTGTGCCAGCCGTGATCCTCATGAGTTCAGATCTAACGAACCTGTCTCCAGGGAGGTCCTGACCAGGACCGAGGCAGAGAGTCTTCCCTCATCACACGGTGGTTCCGAGAACTCAGGTGTCACTGAGCCTCGTGATACTCCCATCATGCTCTGGGGCAAGGACTCTGCTACACCAAGCCTGGGGGAACCCCACGTGACCTCTGCTCCTCCCACCCCCCACTAACATCTTCTCCACCCTTCCTCCCTGTGCTAGCCAATGAGGACCCCTGCTGGAAGGTACGTGACCCCCATCTTCCCATGAAGAGGTGGGGGACATCTGTCGTTGCTTTCAACTTCCCTTGGTACCCAGAGCTTGCACGACACCAAGCCTGCTTTCCTCATGCCCTCATGCCAGGCTGAGCCCTACCTTAATGCAGAGAACTTCCCCTACGCCTGGTCCTGAGGATGGATGCTCACGCTGTACCACCTACCTTTACCTTGGCTCCTCCCGGCTTCTCTGTGTGACCCTGGGCAGAGCTGGCCATCTTTAGTTCTCTGTTGCTCACCCCATGGGATAATTCCCAGGGTGTCACCCTATGTGCCCGTTGTGATCCTATGACACCACCCACCCGCAAAGCTCACATCCCTGTTCTCTGAGGCATTAGCTGGTCAGGACCTGGATCCTGTGCGTGGCCTCTCACTGACCTATTCCTTTTCATTTATTTTATTTATGGGGTGTTTGTGTGTGTGTGTGTGTGTGTGTGTGCGCGCGCGCGCGCGCGCACTGTTGTGCAAGTGTAGAGGTCAGAGGACAACTTGTGGGGCTCAGTTCTCTCCTTTCATCATGTGAGTCATAGGGATGGATCCCAGCCTCGGCATCGGGTGCCTTTGTGCTCTGAACTATCTCCACAGCCCTTCCCCAGTTTCTAATCTAACTCCGAATGAACCTCATCTCACGAGCTCTCATGCGCAGGGCATGGCTTGCAGCCTGCCCTGGGTGGCCACAGTGCTTTCCAAGGCCACCCTGCAGTAGTAAACACAGGTGCCCTTGGGTCTGGCAATTTATTGAAACTACCAGTGTTCAGACCACACAGACAAGGGGGACACATGAGGTGGTGGAAAACTTCCCCTTCCATAAGTCCATAGTCCTGGAGGGACCTTGGCTTCAAGGCAGGAGGCACAGATTGTGGGTCCTGGCTCCGCTCCCACTCCCTGTGTGACCCCTGAAGTGACTGCTACACCCTTCCCGAGTCTTTGCACGGGATGAGGGACATAGGTGGGAGACTTAGAGGCCTCCTTTGGGGACACCTCTGGTGTCAAGTCCCTGGTGATAAGGGCCATCCCTTCCCACCACTTCCGTGCTAGAGTCGGAAGCTCTGTTGACAGTCTTACAGGGACAAGGGCCCTTGTGGGTGGCTGGACGGGTGTTATAGGTCATCAGTGGTGCTCTCCCTGGTGCAGCCTGCTGGTGGGCTGGGGGCACAGTCCCTAGAGCTTGTCCCGAGGCCCCTAGGAGGGACAGAAGGGCTCTATCCCGTACCTCACTGTGGGGCATCTGGCATGAGTAGGGGGCATTTCGTGTGCTCGGTCCTGTTCTGTCCAGCACCCAAGGGACAGCTGTTCTTATCCCCATCATGGGTGTGGAAACAGATGTGTGACTCACCTAAGTGTCGGGGGTCCTCACTAGATGCGTATGCAGTTGAGGGGACTAAAGATGTAATGTGTGTCAGGTGACAGCCCCCTCCCTCCCGGAGGCAGTGTATCCGTGAGGATGTGTCATCACTGCTAGGCCTGATGTGTGACTCTCCAGTGCTCAGTGCCCCAGTCAGGGTGTGCATGAGTGCCCTAGAACCCCACCCATGGGACACCGACCCGTCAGAGTCTTCTATTAGCTTGTCACGACACTATCACCCCGAGGGGGAGTCTTTCCCTCCCAGTCCCTCAAGCTGCCTGGGCCTGGCTGAGACACTTCCTGCCCTCCCTTCTCTTGCAGAGCGAAATCACTCATGATGAATTCTGTGCTGCCTGCAAGCGAGGAGCCAGCCTACAGCCCTGTGGCACCTGTTCAGGGGCCTACCACCTCAGCTGCCTGGACCCGCCCCTCAAGACGGCACCCAAGGGCATGTGGGTCTGCCCCAAGTGCCAGCGGAAGGTATGGGCAGATGGGCTCACACCCTGCCCCTGCACATTTGAGGCAGTGTTCTGGGTGATCCCCAGCATGGGTGTAGCAGGTGCACAAGAGAGTAACGGGGGTCTTGAGCACCCATCCCTGGCTTTTTTTTTTTTTTTCCTGGAGCCAAGGACTGAACCCAGGGCCTTGTGCTTGCTAGGCAAGCGCTCTACCACTGAGCCAAATCCCCAACCCCCATCCCTGGCTTCTACAAGGGAGAGAGAGAAACCTAGAAGGAAACTTGTCATTGAGTAACCCCAGTGAACCAGGCTGATATGGCTACTATCCCCTGGGAATCTGTGGCTCGGAGAGCATGCCTCTTTGATGGGTACATAGCCAGGATCTGGTCTCATAAAGTTCTAGGACCTGTATTCTTTCTCATCATCCTATCTGCCCCATAGGCCTTAAAGAAAGACGAGGGTGTGCCCTGGACCGGGATGCTGGCCATCGTACACTCCTACGTCACCCACAAGACAGGTAAGGTGGGCCAGGTGGTGGTAGTGCATGCCTTTAATCCCAGCACTTGGGAGGCAAAGGCAGGTGGATCTCAGTGAGTTCGAGGCCAGCCTGGTCTACAAAGCGAGTTCTAAGACCGCCAGGGCTGTTCCATAGAGAAACCTTATCTCGGGGACTCCCCTCCCCCGCAAAAAAAACAAAAAAAAGACAGATAAGGTGTCCCTAGGAGTAGGAAAGGACCCCTGAGTTCATATGGAACCTTGGGAGTACTGGGTAGGTCTAGGTTCTTCTGGGCCGGAGCTCTGAGAAAGGAGTGGCTGGTGCTGGTCCCGAGCGGAACGTTTCTGGTCCAGCTGCTCATCCGCCTCTCCGTGGGCTTTACCTCTCTCTCCCAGTGAAAGAAGAAGAGAAGCAAAAGCTGCTGCAGCGTGGCAGCGAGCTGCAGACTGAGCACCAGCAGCTGGAGGAGCGAGACAGGCAGCTGGCCTCAGCTGTAAAGGTGAGCACAGGGTGGGGTGGGTGCCTCGCCACCCACTCACCGAACCCAGGGCGATGGCAGGCTGACCAGTGCTGCTCAGTGGGCCCATAGGTTCAGCTCTGACGTGGACCGTGAATACTTACCAAGCTGCTGTCGACTTTCTGAACCTGCCTCCTCTCAGCCAGGTGACCTTGGCAAGGCCCGGCCTTTCTGAACCTCCACTTCCTCCTCTATAAAGAGAGCATAGCCCTCTGTAGATTGATGATAGACAAAGTGATGAAGAGAATGAGGATGATGATGATGGGGGTGGCGGGTGGTAATGGTGATGATGGTTGTGGTGATAATGGTGATTATTATGGTGGTGGTGGTGGTGATGAGGCTGATGGTGGATGGGCTGACAGCAGTAGAGATGGTAGGTCCTAATAGCAGTTCTGGGCCCTGGAGGAGCTCAGCTTTTCTGTTTTATTTTATTTTGTTTCGTTTTTTATGGCGCTGGAGATTGAGCCTAGAGTCTCATGCATGTTACACAAACACTTTATATCCCAGGCATGGAGGGCGGGAGGGAGAGAGGGGGCTAGAGGTGTGAATGCATGTGCAGGTACACAATACTTGTGTGCACACGTGTTGAGGCCAGAGAAGGCTGTCAGATGTTTTCCTCTGTTGCCCTCCACCTCTTCCCTTATCACTTTATCTTTATCCTTTATCACTTTAGCTTTATCACTAAACTTGACACCTGCCATTGTGGCTTGGCTGTTGTGCTTCTGAGTTCCCAGGATCCACCTGTCTCTGATCCCGGCATTGAGGTTATAGCCACATACGGGCATGCCCGGCTTTCATGTCGGTGCTGGGGATTCCCGCTCAGGGGCTCACATTGCAGAGCAAACACTCTTACTCACTGGACCATCACCCCAGCACCCCCTGCATGCATGGTGTTTTCCTTGGTAATTGGGGACAGGGTCTCACCAAGTTGCCCAGGTAGGCCTTGAACTCACTGTCATCCGTCTTCGTCTGCCCAAGGTTTGGGGATCTCAGGCTTGGAGAAGCCTTCTTTAGCCTTGTTAGTCAGGATTATAGAGGAACTGAGAGAATGAATCTGTGAATACACAAAGGGGATTTAATAGGACGGCTTACAGGCTGTGGTCTAGCCAGCCCAACAATGGCTGTCCACCCATGGAAGGTCCAAGAACCCAGCAACTGTTCAGTCCGTGAGGCTGGATGTCTCAGCTGGTCTGTGGTAGATGCCAGAATCCCAAAGTAGTCTCTAATGCCAGTGAGGGAATGGACTTGTCAGTGAGAGCAAGCAGGCAAAAAGAGCAAGCTTCCTTCTTCCCCATCCTTTATAAAGGCTGTCAGCAAAAGGTGTGGCCCAGGTTAAAGGTGGGTCTTCCCACCTCAAAGATCCTGATTAGAGGTGGGTCTTCCCACTGTAAATGATTTAATTAAGAAGAAAAATCCCTCACAAATATACCTACTCATTTGAGTTTTAGATAAATCCCTATGTGGTCAAGTTGACAACCAAGAATAGTTATCCGGAGCCCTATAGAAATCCCTGATTATCCATATAGTTGGAGGGGTGCCCTGAGGAGGTCAATACTGTACTGGCACCGTTTGGCCTGGAGCCCTGGTCACGTGACTCTAGGCCTCCGTCCCATTGCAGTGTCGTCTCTGTGTGCCCCACAGAGAAGCTAGAGAGCGGGCAGCAGAAGAGAGCATGCTGGCAAGTCTGTGAGCCTCACTGGCTGCCACCAGCCAGGATGGAACCTGTCAGCTTCAGGGACCCGCATCCCTGGCAGCCAGCATGCCACTCCGGCCGTTTATTTAATCCCATTTTGTGTGAGGCCCTTGGCCTGTTTCAGGTTCTGCTGGGGGTGGTGGAAGGCTTTGTGAAAAAAGGTGGGCCCCTCAAGGTAGCTGGCCCAGGGTGCTGCAGAACTCAATTCTGAGACCATCTCTACAACTTCTGCTCTTGACAGAAATGTCTGGAGCTGAAGACAAGCCTCCTGACCCGCCAAAGGGGCACTCAGTCGTCGCTGGACCGGATCCGGGCCCTGCTGAGACTGATCCAGGGTGAACAGATGCTCCAGGTCTCTATGGCAACCACCAGCCCCACCCCACTTCTGGCCGGGCCCTGGACCAAGCCTTCCACTACCACCGTCCGCACTGCCCTCCAGCACCCCCAGAGCCACAACTGACCCCGGGGATCCGAATAACACTCACGGAAAGTTACTGGGACCTTGCTCTCAAGACCTGGGGGAATCTGTCGGCCTTAATTCATAAACTCTATGAATTTTAGACAAAAATAAACTAGACAGAGTGACGGAGAGAGAAAGGAGTGAGCTGAGCATCCCAGAGCCAGAACTGGCATGAGGTGGATCCCTATACCAGTTGCAGGGGACCACCTGAGGGCCAGGTGAGGGTGTCTCAGACCAAGGCACAGGCAGCCCTCCCCTTGGACTGTCAGGCCTCCCTGGCTTTCAGCTTTCATGGCCAGCTCTCTTGTGGTGTTCCCCTCAGGAGAGGAAGACTTCAGGCTGTGGAGAGGGAGGCAGACTAGACCGCGCACAGCCTGTGGGGAGGCAAGCGACAACAGATAGCTGCTTAGTGGGGTGGGCAGGTGAGCCTGGTACAAGAGAGGGTAGCTAATCTAGGTAGTTCTCCAGTGGCCCTTGGGCTCCCTATGCCCTGCTGGCCCCTAATCCATCAGTATTACTATGTTGAAATTCTGTCATTTAACTAGACAAATGACAGGCCAGCTTCTCCTGGGGTCACTGCTGCATGGGCTGCCCAGCCTGGCCTCTGCCTCATTCTTCCCTAGCTCATGCTCTTGCTGTGGCCCACCTCTTCCTATTGCCAATCTCTGGAATTTTCCTCATGGAGTTCTGGGCTAGACAGAGCAGTCACCCACCGTGGGAGGCCCCTGGCAGCTTTCAGCTCATGATGGAAGCCTTTAGAGCACTCTCCTGTGCAGGAGCCGATAAGCGTCCTGCCCACTTCTTGCCAGTTAAAGACACTATGCCAAAAAGAGCTTCACACTTTTTGTATAGCGTTTTTTTGTTGTTGTTGTACGATCCGTAATGTGAACCGCGCCCTTGCCTGCCTTCCCCTGCATCTGGAAGTCTCTGCTCCAGTACAGGAATGGATAACCTCCCCTGACAGGGGTCAGATGGAGCACCCAGAAGGGATCTAGAGATCCAGAGCGGAGGCAGAGAGGGTGGTGCACTTGGGGGCCTGGCCTTTGGAGACTCCAGCGCCCCCCTCCTCAACGCTGTCTCCTCATTTGCAGGGAGTGCAGGTCCTTAGGCACCCTGGGGGTTCCTGCACACTCTGGGAGCCATGCAGCCCACTTCATAAGCCCCACCCTGTCCTGAGGGACACAGCACAACCCTTATGCGATCAGGAGCCGCAGGGCTCCCCCGAGCATATCTCACATGGTGCCGAATTGCAGCGAGCACTCGCGCATGCGCCAGGGCCACAGCCACACACCTGGGCCTGCAGACACACGTGCAGAGTGGGAAGGCTGGCTGGGACCCACCACCAGCCCCCGTCCCTCTTGTCATTTTTTCACGACTCCGGGAGAAACTGTGCTGTAAGGATACAGATCTATTTTAATACACATTACACTGGGTTGAACAAGATTTTTATATTCTTTTATCGATGAACGGCGTGAGCCACGTGAGGCGCACGTCTTTATATATTGGTTACGAGGTGCCGATTATGCATTACCGCACGGCTGGTCACGTAACCGTCTTCAGGTTCTTCTTTCGTTGGTTTGGTTTTTTTCTTCTTGGATGGATTGAGTTCGATTTTGTAAGAAACGTGGGAGGATGTGGAAGGTTGGACCCGGGAGGGGGAGCTGCTGACGTGTCTTGAGACTTTGTTTTTTTTTCTGGGACCAAGGAGGACCGTCCAGTGGATAGTGGCTAGAGAAAGTGTTTGTCTTTAAATATACCAGTGTAGTTTTTCCTTCTGTATGATGCATTAAACCCAATTTCAAAGCCTGGTGGTCCTGTGTTCTTACTTTCAGTGTGAGTAACCCTGGGGTAACTGAGTGAGTTTCAAAATGGCTATAAGTCAGCCGGGCAGTGATGGTGCACATCTTTAATCCCAGCACTCAGGAGACAGAGGCAGGTGGGTCTCTGTGAGTTCGAGGCCAGCCTGGTCTACAAAGTGAGTTCCAGGACAGGCTCCAAAGTTACACAGAGAAACCCTGTCTCAAAAACCAAAAAAAAAAAAAAAAAAAAAGAAGGCTAAAAGTCAGGGTCACGTGTGTCCCCACCCACCCCTAAAGGAAATGGAGAGCTTTTGGTGTCCACCCCAGCTCCAGGAGATAGCAGATTCATCTGTTATGAAAAGCCCCGAAACTGCCTTGCTCACCCCGGCTTCTCACCTTGACCTCTTCACCCACTCATCATCTTGCCTCCTGGACACAGGAGCCCACCGCCACCTCAGTGTTTCCTTTGAAAGCAGGCTTGTGGAAAGGCAGACCACCAGCATGACCTCCAGACCCTCCAAAGGAGCTTGACTCAGCCTGGAGATCGGGATTCACCTGTGTGCCTGCAGCTATGGCGGGAGGAGGGCCTGTTGAATGCTGCCTGTGGAGCTAGGGATAGAAACATGCATGCGGGCTGGAGAGGTGGCTCAGAGGTTAAGAGCACTGGCTGCTCTTCCAGAGGTCATGAGTTCAATTCCCAGCAACCACATGGTGGCTCACAACCATCTGTAATGAAATCTGGTGCCCTCTTCTGGTGTTCAGGTACATGCAAGCAAGCAGAACACTGTGTATAGATAATAAATAAATATATCTTTAAAAAAGAAAAAGAAACATGCATGCATGCACGTGTGCACTACTGTGCCCCCCCCGCCGCCGCCCCGCCCCATACATATGCACATGTGTGCACTGTAAAAGGCTGGACAGCCCACCAAGTATGTACACTGTAGCCATGGCCTAGTACAATTGCTCGGGGGGGGGGGGGAGCATACCATTTGAGGGAGCCCAGAGTTCAACTCTGCCTGCCCTGCCTACACACTCCCCACCCTTCTGCCTCCTGAACAGCCTTCACACCCTCCTTCCCAGTCCCCAGATCTCTTCTGTTCTGTAGCCCACCCCCATCCCCCACCCCATTGCCTCTCTAGGACAATCTACATAGTCAGTAGTGACTTCTGCACAGCTCTGGCGGGTCCCTGCTCATGCAGCCCACGTGACTTACTATCGACACTCCACAATGACTGTCCCATGTCTACTCCAGGCTGTTCCCTCCTACCTAACCCCCATATGCTGGAGACCTTCCATCTACACCAGCCTCTGCTCTCTCCAGAGCTCTTTGGACAGCTGTCCCCTCAATTCCTGTCTACACTGGTAGCCACCCTGGATTGACATCACTAGAGGGCATCTCAGATTCAGCATAGGCTCCTTCCCCAGCGGTACCCCAAGAGTCCCCCTCGACTCCCATGACCTCCACACTCATCTCTGGTAAATCAGTCACCTGTGTCATTGAGACAAGTGGAACGGGACCTATCTCCCTTCTGCTCCAAGGTCTCTGTCCCTTGGCCCTCAGCCCCCTGCCCTGTCACCTAGAGTTAGACCACAGCTGCCACCATCCCCCTGTTCCTTCCTACTCTGTTGCAGTTGCTTTCCAGCTAGTAACAGGTGTGGGTGGGGCGACTGCTAACAGGTCTGTGCCCTGTATGCTTGGCTAAAGTTCAAGTCCTTGGACATTCACCAGCCTTCCTTGTAGCATCCAGGGCCACAGGGCTCTCGTCCCTGCTCTCCTTGGCTTTCTTTCTGCTGCTCTGCACCATCTCCACCTCCTGCTGTACCTCAGTTCACAAAGCATGCTTCCCCTGTAGGCCCCTTGCACACACAGGACCTCTGCTCAGCACGCTCTTGCTCACTGCCTCCTCAGGTTGCCTCAAGACTTGACCTTGACCATTGCCCTCCTCTCCCAGCAGCTTTCCCAGCTGCCCAGCAGCGGCTTCTGCATGTCCTGCCCACCTCTGTCTCTGCCTGTTGGTTTTTTAGACTTCACAACTCATTTTACACTTTCTCTGTTGAGAAGAGAAGAGCTTATCGGTGTGTGAGGCAAAATGCTTGAGTGAAACCTGGCTCATAGATTCTAAGGTTTCAGTCCATCATGGTGGGTGGTGGGAGGCCTGGCTGGGCAAAGCAGTTCACACCATAGTGGCCAGGAAGAAGAGACATAGGGAGAAAGGGTGTGTGGAGAGAGGGCCAGAGAGAAAGAGACTTATACTAACTTCCTCCAATCCCTCCCCGCTTTTTAAATTGTTTGGTTAATATTTATTCATGCACTCATTCATTTACATAAATAAATTAATATTTAAATTTAGTTGTTTTATTTTGTGTGTGTATGTGTGTGCTTGAGTGTATGTATATACACCACATGTGTGCAGGAGCCCTTGGAGGTCAGAAGAGGTATCAGATCCCCTGGAAATGGAGTCCCAGGCAGTTGTGAGCCACCTTGTAGGTGCTGGGAACTGAACCCAGGTCCTCTGCAAAAGCAGTAAGCATCCTTAACCTCTGAGCTATCTCTCCAGCACCCCAAACATGCAAACATGGCACTACTCACTTCCATAGTTAAATGGCTCTCCAGACGCCTTCACAGACACACCCAGGGCTGAGCTTCACTAAGTTACAAGGCACTTCTCAGCCAGATCACGTTGACAATCAGGATTCCCCGGCACAGTCTGTACAAATGGTAACAAAAGGAAGGGGCCTGGGAGCTAAGTGGCTGGACTCAATTAACTAAAGAGGAAGGACCCACCTTTAATATGGACGATACCATCACACTGAATAGACTGTTGAGCCTTGTGGTAACAGTGCAGAGACAAATGGAACAGTCCTGGAGTCGCCTCAACTTGTTCCTATGGTTTCTGGCCCCCCCCTTTTTTTTTTCCATGAGACGGGGTCTTCTATAGCCCAGGCTGGCCTCTAACTCCCTATGTAGTTAAAGATTACCTGTTCTGATCCTCCTGCCTCTACCTCCCGAGTACTGGTGCTGCAGGTGTTTGTACCACACTTGATTTATGTGATCGAACCCATGGCGTCGTACATGCTAGGTAAGCACTCTACCAATTGAGCTATATCCCCAGCCATCATGTGTGTTTTTAAAATATTTATTGCTGGGCACTTTAATCCCAGTATTCGGGAGGCACAAGGGGGTGGGACTGTCAGTTTGAGGCCAGCCTGGTCTACATAGTATGCTCCAGGCTGACCAGCGCTGTATAAAGACACCCTGTCTCAAAAATAAATAAATGTCATATATAACTCAAATCCTGCCTGCCCACCCTCTCCTCCCCTGCCTCGGCTGTCTGTACCTGACAGAGACTGGGGACCATCCCTGACCAGCATTACCTTTAGAGTCTGCAGCCATGCCTTCTCCCGTGGGATCAGAACCCCGATTGGGTGGAGGGGAGTCTCCTTCCATATTGCTCTAGCCTTGGAGACTCTCACATAGCCTTAGGGCATCAATTAGAGATTGACTACTACCTAGACAGCTGCCTGTTCTCAACTGTTCCTTTTCAGAGTTCTGTGTGGCATTGCTTTCCTGATCAGCCCCTACCTGATACAGCTTGCACACTGAGACCTACCAAATTCTCCTGCCCATTGTAACAGGCCTCTGTCTAACATCTTCCCACTTCAGCACAAACACAAACAGCATCTGCAAGCTGCTTCTACCGCCCTCCTTTTTTCTTTCTTTCTGTCTTTCTTCCTATTTGTTTTGGTTTTGGGGGACAAGACTCTCATATGTAGCTCTGGCAGGCCTGGAACTCACTATGGGGTCCACCCCCTGCTGCTCCCGAGTGCTGGGATTAAAGGTGTGTGCCACCACGCCCGCCTGGCGACCTCCCTCCTCATCTCTGCATCTCTCACCACTCTTGCCTCCTACAGCAGTGGGATGTCTAGTCCAATTTGGTAAGGAAGAGGTGAGACTCGGCGTCTTTTGTTTTGTTTCTCATTTAAAGTGACAACATTTCAATAACTCCACCGTAAGTGTCGTGGTAGTTGAGGGTTCTCTGGAGGAATGGAATGCACAGAACGGATGCATATTTAAAGGGGGTTTATTACATTGGCTTGCAAGATACAGGCTGGGTAGTCACACAATGGCTGTCTCACACGGGACAGGTTGAGAACTGCTACAAGCCGCAAAAATATATAAAGTAGGACTTCAGCTGATTATGACAAAGCTAATACCTGGAAGAAGCCAAGGTCCTTCCAGAGGTCAAGCTGAGGCTCAAGGAGCCTTGGTGATATTTGGCTTTTGATTATCAGCTGTTTCTTGCTATGAGTTTCTTGTGTGCTATTGTAGCTTTTCCATCATTTATTGGGCACCATTTCCCCTCTACTAAAGGAATATTTAGATAACCTTCTGTGCTGACAGCTATGCACAGCCAAAACCGCAGTTCAAGCCTCCTTGTAATTATCATCATTGGCAGCATCCGGCCAGGTCCATCCCCAGATGGAGGAAAGTACCTTATCAGAGATACCTCTGTACTCTCTAAGGACAGACTTAAACATCCAAGGCCAAACGAAACAACACCTGTCTCCTAGATCAGGAGGATAGCTTTGTTTCTTATGTAGTTTAGGGTGAGACCCTCCTTCCTTACAGCCTTACTAACAGACTCCTAATTTCTTACCTAACCACTTCTAGGAATGTAGACTGAGCACGTAAATTGCCTTCTTGATATACTAACCGATCATTAGCTCTCTATTGATCTCCTCCTTTACCACTCCCCTTTTGGGTTGTAAAAGAAAGCCTGGTGGTCACTGCCTGAGGAAAATTCTTACCTACCTTTATGACCCTGTAAGAATTCAAACCTGGGGAGGGGGGGCTGGACAGATGGCTGAGTGGTTAAGAGCACTGTCTGCTCTTCCAGAGGTCCTGAGTTCAACTCCCAGCAACCACATGGTGGCTCACAACCATCTCTAGTGGGATCTGATGCCCTCTTCTGGCATAAAGTTGTATATGCAGATAGAGCACTCATGTATAAATAAATAATAAAATCTTTAAAAAAAAATGAAAAGAATTCAAACCTGGTGACCTTGCTCGGCTCTGCTATTGCTTGGGTTTATAACTGGATTCTTGAGAGACTTGAAGAGAACTGAGAGAATAAGGAGACGGAGAAGAGAAACGAGAATGGAAGAACTAGATGGGTAAGAACTGGAGAGGAACAGCTGAGATGGGGAAGAACTAGATTGAAGGGCTAGAAGAGAGTGCTAGAGGAACGAGATGGAAGATGAGGAAGAGCCAGATGGGGAAGAACAAGATAAGGAAAAAGGAGATGGGAGAGGAGCTAAGATGGGAAAGAACTAGATGGATGAGAACCTAGATGGGGCAGAACTAAGGTGAGAGAATTAAGATAGAACTTAGAGGGGACAGCAGATAAATGTAGAGAGAAATCAGGCAAGAAAGAAGGTAGGCATGAGAGCAGAATAGAAGCTGTCTAGAGAGAGAATTGATACAGAATAATAAAGTGTATGGACTAAGGAGTTACATGTATATAGATTCATTTCATAAAATCAAAGATTAATTATCAGCTGGTTGTAGATTCTTCCCAGACCCTGGGAGGGGACTATCGAGGGACTGGGCCCCCCATTCCCCGTTAGAGAACCCAATACCTCGGTCCTTGAGGCTGGGTGCCTCAGCAGTCTCAGTTTGGGGCCAAAGGCCTGGAGGATTCCCTGTTCAGTCTGGGTTGGAAGGCTGAAGAAGTGGGCTTCAGAAAGCAGTGGAGGATGACGCCAGATCTCACCAGCAAGAGGCCAAGGCAGACAGGCAAGAAACAAATGCTTTTCCCTTGGACGTCCTTGTATCTGAGTCCCAGCCACTGGATGGTGCCACCCATTCAGGGCAGATCTTTCCACCTCAATTAATCTAATTAAGAAATCCCTCACAGGCATGCCCAGCAGCTTCTCTCATGGGGATTCTAGATCACATCAAGTTGATAATCAATAGTATGATAGGAAGTCTCTTCTAGTCTCAGTTTGCTTTGAGTTTTATTTTTATTTGTGTGTGTGTGTGTGATTGTTTATATTAATTGTCAAACACTAAGCCGAGTTTAAATTCTTGGAATTAAACCCTACTTGCTCAAGGCACAGCATCCCATCCATTTGACTTGCTGATATTAAGTGTTCTGTACTGATATTTCTGTGGGATGTTAAATTTCTGCTTGTCTTTTTGATGCCTCAGACACCTTTATACTATATGAGTCAGAAATGTGCCCCCTTGTTTCCCGAAAGCCTTTTCGTTCGAACGCACTAGCAAAGCCATCTGGAGCTAGAGTTTCATTGGTGAGAAGGCGTTACATTTCCATTTTAACAGTTGAGTATGTCTAATACACGGGGCTGTTGGGATATTCTGTTGTCAGTTTCAATACGTTGAGTTATTCAAGGAATTATCACTTAGGCTGATTTTGGCATGAAATTGTTCTTGACATTTTGATGATCGTTTCGCTCTCTGCACACTCTAAAGCAATCAGCACATTTTCCTTCTTAATTTGTACTTCCTCTCATCTTGATGTGGGATCTATCAAGGGGTTCGTGAATGCGTGTATTTATGTGAAGAACCGACGTTTGGGTTTGTTTCTATTCTCTATTGCCTGTTATTTATTTATTGGTTTTGTTTGTTTGGGGTACTTACTGATGACGGGACCCAAGGCAAGGCAGGGACTCTGGCACTGAGCTGCACCCTAGCCTCGACTTCTTTTTCCCTTTTCCTTGTTTGTTTGAGACAAGATCTCATTGTATAGCCCATGCTGACCCAGAACTCAACAATCCTCTTGACTCAGCCTCCCAAGGGCTGAAATTACAAATTACCACACCCTGCTGGTACCCGGTCCAAGCTACTTCTTGTTGTTTTTGTTGGTGGTCAACTTGACACCAGCCAGAGTCATCTGAAAAAGGCAACCTCAGTTGAGAAAAAGCCTCCATCAGATGGCTTGTAGGCAAGTCTGTGGGGCATTGTCTTGATTAATGATTGATGTGGGAGGGCTCAGCTGCCTGTGGGAGGTCCTGGGTTCTATGAGAGCAAGCTGAGGGAGCTGTGAGGTGCCAGCCAGTAAGCCGTGTTATTCTCTGGTCTCTGCTTCAGTTCCTGCCTCCAGGTTCGTGCCTTTTGACGTCCCTCAGTGAGCACTGTGACTGTGATGTGTAAGCCAAATAAACCCCTTTCTTCCACAAGCTGCTTTTAGTCATGGGGTTTAGCAGAGCAATAGAAAGCAAACTAAGGGCCAGGTGTGGTTGCTCGCACCTTTAATCCTAACCCTGGAAGGCAGGGGCAGGCAGATCTCTTGAGTTTGAGGCCAGTCTGGTCTACACAGTGAGTTCCAGGACAGCCAAGATTATGTAGTAAGTGCATCTGTGTCAAAAAGAAAGAAAGAGAGAGGGGGAGAGAGAGAGAGAGAGAGAGAGAGAGAGAGAGAGAGAGAGAGAGAGGAAAAGAAAACTAGGAAATTCCTCTTAGCCCGAATTTCTGTTCCTTTTTATTTCCTTCCCTTGCATCTAACTGCGCGGCACTAGCCACTGCTTTTAGATCATTTTTGTTTTTTTTTTTTTCCTACAAGCTTTTAGCTCTCCCTGGAGGTCCTGCTTTAATACTTCATGAATGTTGATATGTTGTGACATTAGCATGTCTTTAGATTATTTTCCCTGTGAATTCAAATTATTTTCTCGGGAGCAGGAGAGAGGGCTCAGTCAGCAAAGCGCTGACTGTGTGAGCCTGAGGACCTGAGCTTGAACCCCAGAACCCATGCAAAAAAAAAAAAAACACAAACAAACAACAACAAAACAAAAAACAAACAGACAAACAAAATCGGGCATTGCAGCACTTGCTTGTAACCCCGTTACCGAGGAGGCAAACAGGCAAACAGTACTCTGGGGCTTGCTGGACAACCAGGCCAGCCTAATTGGCCCGGAGAAACTCTGTCTTTAATAAAAGGGGTGGCTGGAGATACAGCTCAGCAGTTAAGAGCGCATGCTCACTGCTCTTGTAAAGGACCCAGGTTCAGTTCCCAGCCCCCATGCCAGGTGGCTCACAAGCAACTACCTAACACTTCATCTCTAGGTAATACAACACCTTTTCAGGCCTCTTCAGACACCTACACTCATGCACATAGCCTGACACAGAGGCACGTACATGCACACATAATTCACAACAAAATATTTAAAATAACAACAACAACAAAAAAAAAACCAAAAAACCGTGGGACTGGAGAGATGGATCACAGTTAAAAGCACTGGCTGCCCTGGCAAGAGGACCCAGATTGAGTTCCCAGCACTTACACAGTGCCTCACAACCATCTGTAACTCCGGGGAATCTGATGCTCTCTACTGGCTGTCATGGGCACTGCATGCACATAGGACACAGGCTTACCTGTAGCAAAACTGGTACACATTTAAAAAAAAAAAAATCATCCGGACTTGGAGGCACATGCCTTGAGTCCTCATACTCAGGATCTCTGTAAGTTTGAGGCCAACCTGATCTACATAACAAGTTCCCAGCCAGCCAAAAAAATAAGTGAGCCTGGGAAATGACACCCAAGGTTGTCCTCTGACCTCTACATACACAGGGCACACTCATGCATATGTGTATTAGAGATTAATTTCTTGCTTACATTCTGACTTCTTTAGTCTAATTTGTGTATTTCTTCTTTTTTAAGACATTTTCATATACTTGGATGTTTCCCTCCAGTAGCATGAATCTTAAAAGTCTTAACGAGTTCTTATTAATAAAATCAAACTTGAGCCAGTTATTGGAGTGAACACTGGAAGGTCAGAGAGACAGAATAAGCCACAGCTATCTCACCTCGCTGAATCCTCAGCTGGTCTTGTTTCCTCAGACTGGATGCCCCGAGCCCTCATCCAGAATGGGTCTCAGCTGAACTGCTGCTAGAAGCCTGAAAGCTTAACCAGGCACATGTTTCTCCAGGCCAAAGGCTTCTCCAGGCCAAAGGCCTCTCCAGGGCAAATGCCTCTAGTTTCTGGTCCTCACGCTTTATATACCTTTCTGCTTTCTACCACCACTCCCTGGGATTAAAGGTGTGCTTTTTGGGATTAAAGGTGTGTATCACCGTGCCTGGCCGTTTCC